>JAHREE010135195.1:0-10659 GCA_033628505.1 Tringa tobata | reverse complement strand
GGGCTCCCCTCCCTCACCCAGAGTCCCTCCCCAGCTTTCCTGGAGCCCCCCTTCTTTAGGGACTGGAAGGGGCTCCAAGGTCTCCCCGCAGCCTTCTCTTCTCCAGGCTGAAGCCCCCCAACTCTCTCAGCCTGTCCTCCCAGCAGAGGGGCTCCAGCCCTCCCAGCATCTCCTGTGGTCCTTCATGATTGCCTGTGTCTCCCAAAGATGTTTGTTGGCTGGAGAAGTCTCTGGGTCGGTGTAGAGTACCTCAATGACACTGACTTTTGCCATGTCAAGAACCAAAACAGGCCAAGTGGAAGGGTCCCTGAAGTGCCTGAGGTTCAGCTGCTTCCTCCAGCACCACTGGCTGTTGCATGAGCATCAGGCTGAGCCCCCTGCTGAGGCAGATGAGCTTTGGGCTGGGGTTTAGAAAATTCCTTCCTCATCACCTTTTTCACTCGTATTTGTTAACAAATTATGCTGGCAAAAACTCCGGGAGCAGGAGATCCTGCAGCACAGGGATGCTGTGGAGGCTGTTTTCTGGCCCTTTGCTTGGAATAACGTGGGTTTGAGGGAGACGTTCTGCTCTGACTGTGGGCTGCAGCCCCAGGGAGCTCTCTGCTGGTGGCATCTCTGCTGCCTGGGCTTGTGCCTGAGCCCTGTGGTGTCCCAGCCACGACCACAGAGCTCCGAGGACTTCTCTGAACCCATTTCTTGACCGGAGGGAAGGAAAGGAACCTGCGATATCCCGGTCTGTGGTGGCATGGGGAGACCAGAGTGGTGCCCTGCCAGCTCCTGCCAATGGAGGTCCCTCTGACAGGGACCAGGTCTTGCTAATGGTCAGTAGAGCTGGGATTAGGTCTAGTGACATAGATCCTATCCCTCCTTTCCTGATGGGATTTCTGCTGTGATTCCTGAGCTGCCCTTTCTGGCCAGTGTTCCTCATACGGTCTCCTGTCCATTAGCCTGTACACACTGGGGTGGAGGAGACCAGACCCGTTCCAGGACGTTTCCTTCTCCTGGTACCAGGAGTGGGAAATTCAGCTGTTTTTCCTCTCTGGGGCAGAACTGGGAGTGCGTGTGCCCTGCTGGCATCGCCCAAGGGCTCTGCGCCTCCTCCCCTCCATTCCCCTTCCCTCCTGGGGGATTTTCCCTGCTTTCGGTGGGATTTGTTTGAATGTTCATGGACAAACAGCTGCCTCTCCTGCTCGGGGATTTCAGTCGATCGGTCACAAATTTAGGTTTGCATTTGACAGTTCTGGCTCCAGCCTGTGTGACAGGGCAGTGGGAGGCAGAGACTCCATCTCACAGCTGCTCTCTAGGGGTTGTGCTCCATACCAACGTGCTTCACGACCAAAACCACCTATTTCCTGGAGGGTGTGATGAGCCTGACCCTGCAGCGGGAGCACGAGTCTCCTGCCCAGCCGTGTCCACCTGATTTTGCTTCTGCTGCAGCGGGACGGGTTGGAAAAGCCAAACAGAGAAACCCCCACCAGCACTGGTGAAGAGATTGATCTTCTGTCTTGGTTCTCTGGCTGGGATCAGAGATCTCTGCTCTCTTCAGGGAAAATTACACAATTGGTTTCTATTATTTATCCCACAACACTATTGCAGCGTGTTCTGGGTTCTCTTTAAAAAAAAAAATAAAAATGTAAGTAGCTCCGCAGTCAGCCGTTAGCTCACACCAAATCTGCTGAGTTTCAGATGAGCAACGTTGAATATCTGGAGCTTTGAAAATGTGTGATCGCTTTGATGTTCTGCAAAAAACTATTGGAGAGCTTGAACTTGGGGGCTTTTCTGTTTGATTTTTTTATCCGGGGCCGGAGTGTGGGTATGGATCCACGGACTGGTTTCACTGGTGCTTATTCCGGCAGCTTCAACTTGTATTCTCCTGGAGAGTAGAAGTTGGAGCTGGACTCTTTCTGCCTCTGCATGCGTGTCGGTGGGGCAAGGGGCCGTGTCGGTGGGGCAAGGGGCCGGGGTAGCCCGGCAGGAGGAGAACACTGAGCAGGTCCCTACGGATGCCGTTAACCCCGTGTTTCTGGTTCCAGCGGGACGTCTCCTCTGGCCTGCCTGAATGCCATGCTCCACACCAACTCCCGAGGGGAAGAGGGCATCTTCTATAAGGTCCCGGGGCGCATGGGAGTCTACACCCTGAAGGTGAGTCTCTCGGCTGGGGAATTCTGTTTGAATTGACTTTAATCTATTTAAAAATCCACTGGATTAGGATAATCCTGAAGAGGGAACTATTCCTCAACACCATGAGTTGTAGCATCAACTTGCCCTCCAGATGCAGACACTGAATCTTTGTGTTTGCTGAAATATAGCTGAAGGTGCTGATTTTACTCACAGCAGTGTAGTTTGCTGATATTAGTTATTATTCCAGAAATAAGAGTAGTTAAAATTGTAATAACGCTTTAGCCCACAAAGGGTAACTTCATCTTCACCGATCTCAACTCGTATCTTTAAATGAAAAATTCCCTTATCCTCAGTCTATTAGTAGCAGGCAGAGAACATTTGTAGGGGAAAAAATGCAGATTCCTTGATTTATCTTTGATTTATGTGATTAACATCTTCAAAAATAATCTTTATTTGAAACCTTTTTCCCCAGCTATACTGCTAGAAGGAAGCCAGCTCACACTGTTCTTGATTTGCAGTAACTTTTTCTCTGAAGGCTGTGCCATAGGATGGGATTCCTCTCCTTACACACAGACCCCTCCAGTGTAGGGGTCTCTGCTGGAACCGCTTTCCTCGTCTCACTCCATGCTCGATGGAGAGAAAGAATAGTGTCTATGAGGAGATTCATCTCCTCCTAAAGTATTCAAACTGTATGAGGAAGTGCTTTAGAAGTGCCAGTTAGTTTACCAAGGAAATCAATTAAGAATTGCCCAGAAAAAGTTGTCCTCACTGTCGCAGTCAAAAATTCAGCCAGGTTGGATCCCGTTCCTCTCTCCACCCTGGAAACTGGAAAAGCACATTATTCCTTGAGTATTTGTATATAAGGTGACAACAGAGGATGTCCCTTTGGGTGCTGTGCATCGGTGCTGATGGGCCATTGGAACAAAACATCTCCAGAACTTCCAAGAACACCATTGCAGGACACCTGGCAGAGGTGGAGCTGGTGTCAGTGCATCCACGTGAACGTCCGTAAAACACTGTTCCAGTAACGTGTGAGTTTAGGGCCAGGGCTGTCAGAGACAGAAGGGAAGTAATTATCTCTGTGCTGATGAACCGGACTAATTTGTGTGTCATTTGCCTCACTACAGGAAAGTGTAAAGTTGTACATTTTAGGAATAAAGAGTGCAGCCCTCAACCCAGAGCGGGGAAGCAGCGTCGTGTCAGAGCGTTAGGACTCAGGAAAACATTTTCACTAGGACTCAGTTGACTTGTTGAAAGAAGAAGAAGCGTAGTGTAGAGAAGACAGTTCTGCTGTTGAGAGAGCACTTCTGCTTTGAAAGCAGAACTTGCACTGGGGTGAGCTGCAGGTGTGTGCCGGGGGGATGTTAGTGGGGGTCCCATACTGACCTCTTGCATGGAAATTTTGAGAGAATGCAGGATCCACAGAGCAGACTGGACACCACATCAGAAGATACTGGTGAAGATCTCTCACTCCCAGACAGAAGGAGAGCCATTGATGTTGTACAGGCTTTGTGAACCCATGGTGGTGGGAAGGGACCTCTGGAGATCATCTTGTCCAACCCACTGCTTAATGCAGGGTCAACAACGTAGCTCGGGGCCGTGTTCAGTCATGGTCTGGTTCTGAATTCCTACAAGGACGGAGACCTCCAGCTTCTTGGGGAACGCATTCCAGTGTTTCACCATTCGTGCAGTAAAGAAGTTCTTCATACATGGATGTGGAATTCATGTGTTTCAGTTTGTGCCTGTTGCCTCTCGCCTATTCTCTGGGCACCACTGAGAAGAGTCTGGTTCCATCGTCTTTACCCCCTCCCACCAGAAACACCAAAAAGTCCAGTTTTTCCAGCTGCTCCTGTGTTCCTCCATGCCTGGAGGAAGGCACCCCGCGCCGAGGCTTCCTCCCCTCTCAGCAGAAGACTTTGAAGGAGACCTCTTGGAAAAACTGGAATAGATAAATGTGGAATTACTGCGTCTCAGGTGCCTAAATCATCTTCCCACAGGTCGAGCTATAAAGGAGGTTTAGTGAAGGGAGTGCCAGCGTTAGGAATACATAAGCTTCATCTTTTCCAACTTTGGTGACACTTGATACAAATAGATATTTTTTTTCCTGCTTTTGGTGATACCTTCTCTTCTTCCACTGTGGTTTACAAGTAGCTTTCCATGTGCAGTTAAAAGAGCTTTATTTGTGAAGTGCAAGATGAAAATGTAATTGGATACTTGAACCTATTGGCTTACCTTGCTGCTGGGAGAAGTCTGGAATCAATGAAATGGATAACACTTGTGTTGTCTTAAGTACTTTTGGGCATTACAGGTGGAAATTGGTCATAGCTGGAATTCAGAGAAAGGCCAAGAAATCAATTGTCTCCAGTTAAAGGGAGAGGTGGTTAAACTTTTCCAGTGGGTATTAACAGGAGGATTTTTTGCTGTCTGATGCCCACAGACCAGCTCCTTTGACCAGCTGGTACCAGCATTGTCCTGTTTGCTTTCTATGATAAACTAACGAGGAATTCAGGATGATAGCATAATTTCAGGAATGCCATATGGATTGGCTGAGATGATGGGACAGAAGTGGAGTGGGGATAGAATCAAAGAATCATCCAAGTTGAAAGGGACCTTTCAGATCACGGAGTCCATCCATCAACCCAGCACTGACAAACCCACCACTGACCCATGTCCCTCAGCACCACGTCTGCCTGGCTTTTAAATCCTTCCAAGAATGGGGACTCCACCAGGTCCCTGGGCAGCGTGTCCCAGTGTCTGGAGAGCAGCCAGTCTCGGGTGGGGATGGGCTGGTGCCTCCAGCCACTGTCCTGCCCTCCTTGGCTCAGCCTCTGCCAGATGTCCCGAGCGGTTTCGGGTGGTGGGACAGCGGTGACTTTAAGGACCGGAACTGAAGCAGAAAACAGTTTGTTGTCGCTAATTAGCACTAATCTGCAGGGAAGGTGAGGTTCTGACTCTGGTGGGATGATCACTAGAGGGCAGTCTGGGTTTAGGTGTGATGGGGCCAACACCGCTGGGCTCTGGGCTGGAACGGGGTGAGTGTGGAGAACCCACCACCCAGCCCTGGGGCAGAAACACCCCCGGGTGTGTTTTCAGGGGGACCTGTGCCACGGGCCAGGCGCTGCCAGGGACTCGGTTGGGAAAATAACGTCACCTGGGACGGAGGGACACCGAGCCCTTCATAACTTCTGTTAGGAAATTCAGCAACGGAGCGGATTTTTGTCAAGCGAGAGCGTGTTGGAGTTGGTGGTTAGGGTACAGAGACGGGTACAGCCTGGGGACGGGTGTATCTGCCCAGTGATGGCGAGGGTGCTGTGCTGGAAAAGACGGTTCATATTTTATATGAACTCCCATAAGAGTGTTTAAGAAGCCAGAGGCTGAGCAGTTCTGACATTGCAGCATTAAAAAATCCACAGTCAGTGCTCGGTAAATAAAAGCGCTACTTCGCAGGATGTTGTTAATTGGAAGGGTTTGTTGTGGAGTGGGTGACCGTGTCCCTTCCTTCCCTTTGCAGAAGGATGTCCCGGACGGGCTGAAGGAGCTCTCTGAGGGCTCGGAGGAGAGCAGCGATGCCCAGTCCGACTCCCAGAGCTCCGAGAACTGCAGCAGCAGCAGCAGCGACGGGTGCACTAACAAAGATGGGAAGAAAAGCAGATGGAAAAGGAAAGGTAATTCCCCTTTTCAGGAGCAATGACTTTAACGTGGTCTGTGTCTGTGAAGCACTTTGGGGCTTTTTTCCATCACATCCGTTGCCTTATGAAGACGAGGCCTCTTCCAATGCTTTTGGATGACTGGGAATGAGCACGGGGGCTCTGGGCTTAAAGCCTGTTACGTGAACTGGGGGGTCCCGTGGGGTCTGGCTTCAGCCACTGTGCCCTTTTCTGTCCCGTTGTGGGCTCCTTTCCCTCAAAACCCAGGCAATGTTAAGGTACTCAACACTAGTGGATACAGCAGCATTTACAAGCTCAGCTAATCCAGGGGCGTGCTGGTTTGTGCTCCTCTCCTGTACCTGGGTGGCTGTTGAAGCCGGATGGCTCAGCGATGTTTTGAGGGTACCCACATTCTGGATTTTCTACAGAAGAATGGTTTTGGTAGTGCAAGAAGAGAAAATAGTGTATTTCACTCTGTTCTGTATCCTGGTGTCTTTGCCGCTCAGCGGAGGCGCTTGGTTCTCGATTTTGGTCTGGTTTTGAACTGTAGCTTTTAATACTAATTTCATCCAAATTAAACGAGTAGCTGGAGGGGTTACAGAGATCGTTCTGTCCCTGTTTTTCACAGCGGTCGGTGGCTGGGAGGGGAGAAGCAGCACCAGAGCTGCTCTGACGGTGCAGAAGGCTGTAGCTTGAACTCCTCCTGCTTTAGTGGATGGGTGGGAACACACGGGGGCGAAGCCACTGCCCCAGCTGCAGGACAGACTTGTGCAGCTTCCCTCTCTGCAGACATTCAAATCAGTCGGTGCCAGCCCATAAATATACAGCAGATTGGACTTTCCTGCTTCTAGGTCTCATGACTTAACTTTCCTGTGGTAGCTCTCACTCTTCTGCCACTAAACGCAGCGCCTGGTTTATCTTCCCAGCGCCATTTCTTGGCCGTAACGTGACCTCACACCAACATTAAATCATCCAAAACTGGTTAATGAGATAAAGTAAGATACTGTGATGATAAATGGTTAAAAAAAATTTTGCGTGAAGCATTTTTAAATTCTGATATTTGTAAGGCATCTTGTAGGTGACACGCTGTAACTGGCTGTTATTTCAGGGACAGTAACTGTCTCTAAGTGGAACCCAGACTTGTCTCCACTGGTTTCTCAGGGCACAGACCAGCTGTGTCGGAGCTGACGGTCTCAGACGTATTTAGAAAAGAGCTGTGCTGTGAAGTGCATGGGAAGAAAACTTTCTTTCACTTTTAGTATTTCATTTACTTCATGAGTCTGAAAAGATTCTTTTGGTTTCCCCCAGCAAAACCTGAAGTTTCATGACCTTGCTGTGTATAAAAACTGACTTGTGTGTAACATCCAGGGAGTGGCTGTGAAAGCCATAATGAAAGTAGAAAGTGCAAAGGGCTTCAGCCCCCCCCCCGCGGCTTGTCTTGGACTGGTAACCTGGTTACTGGGTAAACTGGGACTGGTAACCTGGTTACTGGGTAAACTGGGACTGGTAACCTAGTTACTGGGTAAACTGGGACTGGTTCCGGGGAACGGGTGGCAGTGGCAGAACCTCCTGGCAAGGACAGTCCTGGCGCCCGGGGACCAGGAGACGTGGGATGCTGCTGGCCCCTCTCCTCCTTGGTACCGCCGTGCCCTTTGCTGCTGTTTCCCTCTACAAGAGCAGAAGAGTTTCTGCACGGAAACGGGCTTTGTTTTCAGTCGGTGCGTTTGCTTGCTCTGCTTTAAAGCAACCAGAAGAGCATTCATTTCCAATTGGGAGGATTCCTTCAGCGTTGAGCAGTGTAGCTCTGGAATGCAGCACTCCTACACGGCCGTTTCCTGGGCTGGCTCTGCCTGCATGAAACGCACAAAAGCCTCCTTCCTCATTAAAAAAAAATAAAATAAAAAAATCCCTAGTCACTTAAATTCAAGACCAGCCCAAACCTAGCCAGAATTGTGGCTGGCATTGCTCGGCTGCTGGCCGTGTTTCCACCTGCGTGCTGTCTGGGATGGGGCTGTCGGCATCCACCCAGCCCTCTGGAATTGGAGCTCCCAAGAGCCTCGGTAGGAAGCAGCGTTAGTGCAGCCTCTCTTTTTTGGCAAGGACTGGGGAGGATGGGTTTTATCCTGAGAATACGGAATTCTGATAAAAATCAAGGGAGCGAATGCGGACTGGGGCGGACGGGGAGCAGACGAGCTGCGCTGACATTATTCTGCTCAGAGGCTGTGACTGGGGCTCTTTGCGCCTGAAATTTCGCTTAACGTGACATTATTTTTGCTCATCTGCATATAAACCAGGAAGCGCCTTCAGATAACATCAACAGCCACTTCCTTATATGTACAAAAATAAAGTGCCCCGACAGCAGCCAAACTGACACTTTGATTTTTAGAAAGGAGTGAAACCTGTGCGCGTTTGCAGACCCACATGGGCCGTTGGCGGCACCAATCAGGAGCGTTGGGGGAGAAGTTTAAAAACCAGCCCCGAAGTTTAAAATCGAGCCCCGGGCGTCGCGTCCGGCACCTCTGTGCCGGGGGGAGCCGGGAGCAGCCCCGCTTCCAGAGCTCCAGCAGCGGCAGCGATGTTCATGGAGCAGCTCCGGGCCCTTCCCCTGCAAGGTAAGAGGCGGTTGTTCCCGGAGGCGGGGATGAAGCTGGTGTGTTTCTGGCGGGGTCCCTCTGTGCCCATCAGAGGTGACAGACACCTTCTCTTCGGCCCCGAAGCGGCTACTGGGCTCTTGGCTTTGGAGACTGGCAATAAAAACCAAGCTTTGTTTGCACAGAGCACCTGTAACAGGATGCTGCCAAGGCTCCTCGGGTTCTGCGTTGGTTTAAATCACCCTGAAACTCAGTGGAAATGCCTCATGCCGGGTGCTTTTCCCACCGTTTCACCAATTTGCTTTGTAGGACAACTTGTAGTTTGTTGTAATGCGCTCTGTGAAGGTGAAGTACAGGTGGCACTGTCTGTGGGAGCACCTCGTTTGGACCCTGGGGCTGGTTCTGAGCCTGGGGTCACTGATTTCCTCTGTCCTCGCGGTGTCTGGCCATGAACCAC
This sequence comes from Tringa tobata, assembly GCA_033628505.1. Lineage (NCBI taxonomy): Eukaryota > Metazoa > Chordata > Aves > Charadriiformes > Scolopacidae > Tringa > Tringa tobata. Next base: position 1,843 of record JAHREE010135195.1, on the reverse strand, counting down.
GTAGAGCTCCACTGGGTTCCTGCAGGCAGCTGCAAGGCTTTGGGGGACTGGACAGAACTACAAACAGTGCCTGCACCTACGAGTAAATACATGCATTTAGTTCCAGTGTAGAGCTGCCCAGACTTCATGGCTTCTGGCAATGAAAATGGCTGTCAAAATTGGATTTTCTTATCATTTGTGCCATGTCCCTGGTGTGCCCTTTCTAATCCGAGTCGTCCTGAGAGAAGGATCTTGTTTAGCTTCTGGAACTGACACCTCCTGCGAGAGCCCCTGCAGCAACGGGTCTCTCCTGCAGCAAAACCCAGCCTGGGCTTGCTGTGTTAGAAAGGGGAAAAAATATGGGATGGTAAAGTAAACTTTGAGGCAAAAGGGGGAAACAAACTGGGCAAGATTATTGATAATCTTTCTGTATTAGCCAACCTCCAACTTGTCTTGCCTTTTTATACAGCAGATGTGCACTAGTGGGTCCCTCGTGGGGGATTACAGATTAGTCTGCAAAGTGAAAAATAACTATATTTGGCAAAATGTCATTTACTGAAAATGGATGAGAAGGTTTTAGTAAGGTCACAACAGGATATCACCATAAACTCTCCTTAAATAGGGCAGTGAAGGAAAATAACTGGAGTAATTAAACTTCTACACTGTGTTCACTGCCAATGGCCCAGGAAAACAGGAGTAAGAACTAAAAGACTGTTCTGTACCTGAAATTTTGTGCATTATCTCTCAGTGTAGAGGAAAACCGTGGGAGTCTGGCCACAGGGAAATAGCAGCTCAGGGTTGGAGGCAGTGATCAGCTCCCGTAATTAACCCCCAGGGGCTGATGGCCACTCTGCCTTCAGACGGCGCTTTGCTGCCGCCCACCTGCAACAGCTGCCAAACAAAAAATAACTTAAAAAAAAGAACTGTGTTTGGGTTATGTCATTCTGTTTCTTCCTGCTAAAGATTTGGTAGAAATATCAGCTTTTCTAAATACAGCCAATTCCTGGTCGCGCTCGTGACTCAGGAGGAAGCTGTTTCCCGAGTACCACATTATGCAATTTACCGAGGAATCTGCAGACATGAAGCCAAAAACGTTCCTTTTTCCTCTATTTAGGTTAGTGTATCTTGTGTTTAGGCTGGTGTCTCACTGAACCCAGGATTGGAGCGAGCTGCAGTGTTTCACAGTGGGCTGTACAGCCTCCTCTAGCCCTCACCAGGTTGTATTTCCATTACACTTCACAGCAAGCACTATATTATTTGTTCAATGTTGCGTGAGGCACGGTTATTAGCCTGTGGTCACCGGCGCTTCCGGTGGCTCTGCCTTTGAGAGGTGGTTTAGATGTGTAGAAAATGGGTTATAAACTTAAAATCTGCAGTAGAAGTATTTTTTGCCTGACTTCCCATGCATTAATTGTCCTCAGCAGCTAAAAATCCTCAGGCTTCCTGAGACACATCAGATCTGTGTTCTGCAGGACCTTCAATCGGTGCTTTCCCCCAGGGGTCTGGGGGGATCCTTTCCCAGCACTTTAACAAACCCTCCCTTGGGGTCTCAGCCCTGCTCCCCCTCTGCAGGTGACAGCGGGGTGTTGGAGTGGTGGCATCGCCCTGCCGTTCCCTGCAGGAACCAGAGAAAGCTTGGGCATCTTTCCTGCCCTCTGTCCCCCACCCGTGTGGGGAGGGCAGCTGTTTTGGGGCGGTTATTCCCATAAGCAGAGTATTTTTAAGGCACTGTATGGCCCCAGAATATTCCCACTAAAATGTAGGGAAATGGGATTTGTGAGATCCTGATTTGTTCTGCAGAAAACTAAAGAGCAGCTCAGCCACTGCACAGGGGAGACAGCCCCTCTGCTGGGAGGGGGGGCTG
>JAHREE010135186.1:0-11043 GCA_033628505.1 Tringa tobata | reverse complement strand
AGGCCAGGTATGACTAATTCCTGAAGCAAGTGGCCAGATGAAGATGGGAGACCCAGAGCTGTCTTACATCAACCTGAAAAAATGTTGCTTGTTGTAGTTAATTTCTATTCTTAGCTAATGAAAGGATTTTATAAATACTTCTAACTAGATCCTGGAAACAATTTATCTAGAACAAACAGTCTCTAAACAAATCCCTGTGTCTCTCCCAGCCCTAACCCCTATGGAAATACGGGACTGAAATGTGTTCATGCTGGTTCTCAGTGGCTCGTTAAGCTTTTGGTCTGCTCCTAAGCACTGGTATCTCCTCTCTCTTCTGCATCCCCGTTTTCCAAACATTTTTGAGTGTAGTTAAATTTCAGTAATTTAGAGGTCAGAGAGATATCTATAGCCATCTGGTCTGCACTGTCGACTAATACAGGCCATATAATCTGCCCACCAGTCAGTGTCTTAAACCCTGTAAAAGTGAGTGAGTATCTTATGGGAAGGCATCAACTCTTCATTTAAAAAGATATCAAATTAGCATTTAAAAAGATATCAAATTAGTATTGATCCATTACATCTGTAAACACATTGTTCCAAAGAGTTCACTGTTCACAGTTAGAGGAAAATTTATCTTATTTCTCATCCTTTGCCTGACTCCAGTTCCCAGTGATTATACCTTCTTATGTATTTCCCTGATATAGTAAAATTCCTTCTGAAATTCAGAAATCCTTTTTTTCCCAATTAAATACAACCAAGTCACTTTTAAGTCACCACTCAATCACTTTTTTTTTTTTTTAATAAATTAAGATCAAAGTTTTATGGCCTGTCATGATAATACATGTATTTCAGACTTCTTGAACCCTATGCAAGTTTTGGCAGCTTTTCTTTTGGAGAGCAGATTCCAGTCTATAATTTAATATTTCAACCAGAAGTAGTTTGCATAGTAGTATGTACAGGCTCCCTATTTTTTCCTCTATTACTACTGGTATTAGATTACTAATTCAGCTTTTTTCTTCTGCCAAAATATTTGTGTATTAAATTAACCCTCCTTGCTACCTAGTAATTCCAAGAGGACACGATCTACAAGCTGTACGTGATTTAAATCCTTCTCAGAGAGATTTGTGAGTGTGATGTACCTTGTTTGTTTGTTTGTATGTAAAAAGCTTTGATCAATTAGAAAGTTTTTGTTAGTATATATAGTCTTTTTAGGTTAACTTTATTCTTTGCTATTGCTTACTGGTTTGTATTCTTGCACATCTTGTCACTCCAACAATCTTCTCTTAAACTGAGTCTCCACACAGGCAGGCCACCTTGGAGTTGTCTAAGGAGCGTGTCCCCGGACTAATTTCTCACCTAAGGAAACTATGGAGTACTTTTCTTTAGCTGAATCAATAAATGAAATAACAGTTGATAACTTGATATCCAAAACATAGTGCTGATATGTAATTTCCAGTGTGTGAGTCCTCTAAACATTTCCTGAAGGGACAGACTAGCCTCAGTAACATTTATTTATTGTTGAGCTGAAATGTAGGATTTGATCGTTAGCTTTGGTTTAGTCAAGCNCATCTTGTCACTCCAACAATCTTCTCTTAAACTGAGTCTCCACACAGGCAGGCCACCTTGGAGTTGTCTAAGGAGCGTGTCCCCGGACTAATTTCTCACCTAAGGAAACTATGGAGTACTTTTCTTTAGCTGAATCAATAAATGAAAAAACAGTTGATAACTTGATATCCAAAACATAGTGCTGATACGTAATTTCCAGTGTGTGAGTCCTCTAAACATTTCCTGAAGGGACAGACTAGCCTCAGTAACATTTATTTATTGTTGAGCTGAAATGTAGGATTTGATCGTTAGCTTTGGTTTAGTCAAGCATCATCTATTTCAGTGTAAGGCATTCTGTTATTTCAGGCCAATACTACTGTTGCAGCAGTCTGGAGTCTGCTGCCCTGGGAGCTCTCAGCTGATCATTCTGTGTTTGCCAGCCACGGAATAGCTTTGGATCAAGAGGCCAAAGGTGAAATAGCAATTTGTGTTTTGGAAGAGACTTCTAGCAATTCGCATGTAACGCATCTGACTTTTCTGTTTCAGAAAAATAATTGATTGTTACAGATGTCTTAATTCAATCCCTACATTTCTTTTTATCTCATCAAGTCTGTCTTCATGGTCCAGAGAGCCTCTCATTTGCTGTGAGGTAGTGCCCATGTGGCACTGCTGTATGGCAACTGGAACTGTTTTTTCCAAAGCTTTAAATTTGAGTCCTTAGCAGAATATGAGAGGGCAAAATTTTTCTTTAACGATGTGTGAAGCTGGTTCATTGCAAGTATGTGTGTACCTGGTGGAATTCTCTGCTATACTGTGAGCACGGTCCAAGGTCTCTCCCCATGCTGAACAACTGTTTTATTTTCTGTACAGCCTCAGTGTAGTATTCCCAGAACCCTTTACATCAAAAATGAATTATATGAACAGAAGCAGTAGGTTTCAGTCCTATTGAAGGTGACAAAGGAGTCCACCCATGTTCTGTCCAGATGTTGAAGATGTCAAAAGGAATTAAGGAAAAAAGATGTGTAGGACTAGAGCCAAATTTGATCTAATCTTCTGGAAAAATAATCCTAAAGCTGTTGCTCAATTTTAAAGTCAATGGGAGTTTTGCCTGTTAGAATTTGGCCAAACTAAACTAAACTAATCATAAAAGTGCCTAGTTTTCAAAGAAACATAGTAAAATATTAAAGAAAAGATAGCCAGATGACAGTAAAATCAATGGGAAAACAAACTGTGGAAGAAACATGTGCAATCTAAGAGGAAATTATGTTTCCCTAGCTCTTAAAGCTTGGAGCTAATAATATCTGCTGGCAGAGTGTGTATGTAAGAGCCCTCCAAACTGAGTAATTTTCTTGGTCAGTTGTTTTTTCATCTTCACCATTGACTGCTGCAGGAAGACTGATCTAGATGGTAACTGGTGATTGCATCCAACCGCTAATGTCAAAACATCTGTAGAACAGGAATGTACTGTGAAAATCTCAGACAAGTCACTGTGTTTGTTTTGCATCTAAGGTGAGGCACTGATTCGTGTGAGCTAATTCGTTCCCACGGTAACACATCTCACAATTAGAAAGCAAACACCTTTGGCTCATTCTTTTCAACATTATCAGAAAAGCCTCAGTTCTGGATTTTTGCATGTGATTTTCTTACATGAAAGACAAACTGAAGCTACCTGGAGCTGGAACTTTAAGTGAAGTTCCCTCTGACTGGAAAAGGGGAATCATAACCCCCATCTTCAAAAAGGTACAAAAGGAAGACCCAGGGAAGTACAGGCCGGTCAGTCTCACTTCTGTGCCTGGCAAGATCAAGAAGCAGATCCTCCTGGAATCTCTGCTAAGGCACGTGGAAAATAAGGAGGTGATTGGTGACAGCCACCATGGCTTCACCAAGGGCAAGTCATGCCTGACAAACTTGGTGGCCTTTTACAATATTGCCACGACATCGGTAGACAAGGGCAGAGCAACAGACGTCATCTACCTGGACTTATGGAAAGTGTTCGACGCTGTCCCACAGGACATCCAGGTCTCTAAATTGGAAAGTTGTGGATTTGATGGATGGACCACTTGGTGGATGGCAGCATTCAAAGAGTTGTAGTCAATGGCTTAATGTCCAAGTGGAAGCCAATGATGAATGGTGTTCCTCAGGGGTCAGTAGTGGGACCAGTGCTGTTTAATACCTTTGTCAGTGACATGGACAGAGGGATTGAGCGCACTCTCAGCAAGTTTACTGAGACACCAAGCTGTGTGGCGCAGTCAACGCGCTGGAGGGAAGGGATGCCATCCAGAGGGACCTGGACAGGCTGGAGAGGTGGGCCTGTGCAAACCTCATGAAGTTCACCCAAGCCAAGTGCAGGGTCCTGCAGCTGGAACGTGGCAATCCCAGGCACAAATACAGGTTGGGTGGAGAATGGCTGCAGTGCAGCTCTGAGGAGAAGGAGCTGGCAGTGCACACTGGCAGCCCAGAAAGCCCCCTGCAGCCTGGGCAATGTCAAGAGGAGTGTGGCCAGCAGGTTGTGGGAGGTAATTCTGTCCCTCTGCTCTGGTGAGACCCCACCTGGAGTACTGTGTCCAGCCTGGTGTCCTCAGCACAGGAAGGGCATGGACCTGTTGAAGCAGGTCCACAGGAGGACACGAAAATGATGAGAGGGCTGGAGCACCTCTGCTATGAAGACAAGCTGAGAGAGCGGGGGTTGTTCAGCCTGGAGAAGAGAAGGCTCCAGGGGAGACCTCATAATGGCCTTCCAGTGTCTGAAGGAGCTACAGGAGAAATGGGGAGGGACTCTTTTATCAGGGCATGTAGTGATAGGACGAGGGGGAATGGTTTTAAATTGAAAGAGGGGAGATTTAGATTAGATACTAGAAAGAAATTCTTTGCTGTGAGGGTGGTGAGGCACTGGAACCAGAGAAGCTGTGGCTGCCCCATCCCTGGAGGGGTTCAAGGCCAGGCTGGATGGGGCTTGGAGCAACCTGGTCTGGTGGGAGGTGTCGTGCCCATGGCAGGGGGGTTGGAACTCGATGATCTTTTAAGGTCGCTTCTAACTCTAAGCATTCTATGATTCTATGATCCTGGTAGACAGACTAGTACGTTGGTTATGCTTTATCTTGGACAAAATCATGGTAAAATGCTGCAAATCACAAATGTGTTTACACAACAAAAGCTCACTGTATTGTTGCCTGGTCTCCAGGTTACCTTCTGCAATGTTTTGGCATAACATTCTTTATGTGTCTAAAGACTAATTCACTTTATTCCCTGAATATTTACTGGGGAAGAGAATCAAAATTCCTTATTTAGCCTGCTGTAACCCCTCCCAGTTTTGTCAGTCCAGATTTTTTAGAAGAAAATACTATTTGTCAGCTTCCTCTGTGAAGGAAGGTTGAAGAAACCTGCACTTTATGTAGCATCATATCAGTTTAATTTATTTACCATTAAGTGTTTAGTGCAGTGTAGTAAAACAAGGACTGCTGTGATAAATGCTATCTTTTTTTTCTTCTTTAATAGGATGGTATTCCTTTGTGTTTCCCATACAGATATGGCCGCTGCTTTTTTTAAAACTCTCAGTGAAATGCAGATAATGGTGATATTTCAGCCTTTCTACCTGTGTATTTCTTTCACCTTTTCACATATCAAAGCTTACAGTAGTTTTGTATTAAAAAAATCCTTCTAAAAACTTCTAGAGGTTATGGTAGCAGTGGCAAAACCAGGCTGGTAATGATTACCCCCAAGAACCCACTATTTTTCTTCTATGACTCATGCTTTGCTTTTCAAAAGCAAAGCTAAGCAGCTTATAAATCAGTTAGGTGCAAGCAAGTAAAACAATGGAAAAGAATGTCATATTTGAGCAGTTTTGTTGCCATCATGCTGGTAGCTGACAACAGCAATTTTTCATTGCAGAAATAATAATGTTTGCAATCTATTATTTTAAAAATTCAAAATAAAAGAACCCTGCAGTTTATAAAGTCTCACCAGATTGCCAGATACGGGGCTGTGCTGCAAGTGTGTACATTCTCCTGCTGCTTGGGATTAGCCATTCGAGCCACAAAGTTGCTGTGAAGTTAATGCAAAGGTGCAGCTTTTCCCTAAATGAGACTATACTGGAAAATCTTTAAGAGGAACTGCATTTCAGGTGAATCTCCATTACTTTCATGTGAAATATATTAGCTTTTTTTTTATATTGTGTAGTTAAAAGTGTGTCCTGATGAATGTGAACAAACGGGTGGGTTTGAATTCAGAGATCAGGATTCCATATCAGGCAAGGATACTCCAACACCACATAATCGCTTTTCTTCTGATAGATGCAGAGGCTGCAATATGCTTTCTTTAATGCAGTTATAATTTTTCTCCTTTACTACATAGGAGAGGGAAGGACATTTTATACAATTCATGACTGCAAGAAAGAAATCTATATTTAATAATTCCAGATGAAGGACTGAATCACAGAATCGCAGAATGATACGGGGTTGGAAGGGACCTCTGGAGATCTCATTTCTAATATTTTTTCTCTCTTTAGTGCAAAGATAGGGCGAAGCACTCCTAAATCTGTGTCTGCTATGACCATCTTAGGTAATGCAGAAATGTGGTGAAAAAAATTAATGAACATTGAATTTTTAATGAATTATTCTAAGTATGACTTCTGAATTTTAATGATGTATTAAGGACACCAGCATCTATAAATTCTGTGAAGACCTACAGACCGTTTTGCTTATAAATGCAAAGCTATCACTTTGTTCTTCAGCATATTGTAGAAATAGCTATGCTACAAACTAGCAAAGCTTTATCAGCTTTTCATCTGATGAGGTTTCATGGGTTTTAATTTAAAATACTGAAAAAGTTTGCTTTTCACAAAGAAAACCTTGCTTTGAAGAGCCTCCTTGAAACTAGTAAACAAGATAAGGAGAAATAGGCCAATCTTTTTGTCAGATAATTTTGCAATTCCTTATGAAAGTTCTTACCAGTGTGGGATAAGAGAGGGATCTTCTGAGCCTACTACTAAGTAGGAAAAAATTTCACCTTTTCATTACCAATAGCTGAAAACTCTTCAATTTTTAATATCAGATTTCGCTTTTTCAAGTTCTTGTTTCAGCAAGTTTTGACATCTGTTACGTTTATTTGTCATGAGTCATTATTTTCAAAAGGAGAGTGAAATCTAGCATTTGCCAAAAAGTCACCAATGTAAATATCGGTAATTGCTTCTTACAGTTCTGGAAGAGTTTTCAACTCTGGTGAAGTTAAGGTCACCAGAAGACACCAGTCACAATATTTTAACAAGGGTGCTGTGAGTCAAATTGTTGTGTACCACAGTAGATACCAGCTAATGGCTGGTAGGTTGCATCCGCAATATGGGATCGGTATGTCAGTGCTTACTTTACCAAGTCAAACAACGAATGGTTCAAGATAGAAGAATATAATAATTTTAATGTGTAAAGTCACTTGCAAAAAATAATGTAAGCAATTTAGAGGTGATGTTAGAAAGCACTCCAGTGTTAAATCTCCTGACTGTCAGCTGATAAGCCTTTTCAACACCTTTTATGCCCTCTTTGAATTTTACTGTGGCAAGATCAGGAATAGAAAACAATCTTCATGGAGCTTATTATTAAAGATTTTATTTCAAAGTAAGCAATACATAAGACTTCTAAAGTTACTTAGTGATAAAATGATATGTCATAACTGATAGACCGGTATCAGTTATGCAATGCAAATGTCATGGACAATGTATTTTAGAGGCAGTGAAAATGCAAAAGAAGATAAATGTGTTACAAAAATGAATACTTAATAAGAACTTTTGTGGTTCTTCTGTTTTGGTTTGCAAGACAGTTTCTACATTCTTGTTTTTGGAATGATCAACCACAAACATATAATAACCCAGATCAATTTAGCAGAGGCAAAAAAATAGATTTTCTTGCTTCAAGCTACACGTGGTATTAGTCATGTGGTTAACTGTTGACAGCATGATGAGGTATGAATTAATACTCATTTGTTCTGTATTCAGGGTCTTGTTTCAATTACAGAAGTTTATTACATAATGATACTTAAAAGAAGTATTTTACATGGTTAGTTGACAAGGCTCTGGCATTTCTATTTACCCATGCGAAACAGTATATCATTCAATGTTGGAAAGTATATCTAAGACAACAAATGCAGTGTTCTGCACTCTTAAAGACATGAGTCACCTTCTTCAGCCTGCTGTGTAATTTGCAAAGGACAGACATATATGTTGGTAGTTGCATTGATAAACTTGATGACAATGTGTGAAAGAATTATAGTACTTATGAAAAATAATAGAGATACAGCAGCTTTGTGAAGTTAAAGATTTTTTCTGTGATAAGAGCTGAATATGTAAGGGATGGAAAGAACAAAGGTTGCCAGGGCATAGAGCATAGGTGAACAATTAAGAGCGTCATTCTTTTCAGCTTTCATTAAACTATTGTTTTGCATTTCATTTGGGTATACAAATGTCCTTCAGACATTTCAATGGCTGCTAAAATGTACCATTTCATGTTAAAGTGAGTATCAGTTCTTATCATAGATAGGGTTTGGGAGGGGAAATGTTAAAATGGATTTTCTGGCATCTAGAACTGTGTTCTGTGCCTGCCTCCATTATGGAGCCTGTGGGACTGGGAATTATCGCTGAGGCCCTCAGTCTGATTTTTATCTGCAACAAGGTAGCATATGTAGGCTGGCATGTAGTATACAGTTGTAAGGTGTTCATGTTTCTACTCATGAAAAAAAATAGGTACAAAAGTGTGCAGCACTGTTGCTGTGCATGGAAAAAAATAGTTTTTTTTTACTATCAGTGTGAAAATAGTGCAGTGTTTTCGTCATCCAAAGAGGAAATAGATAAAGGCTCAGAAAGTAAAACCACTGCTTGGTTAGTCACAGTGCTTAAAATTAACATACCTCATAATAGCTTTCCTACAACAAGGGTTTTTGCAGTCTTTGACAGGTGATGTGCCTTTCTCAAATTAAGGTAGAGCTTAGGGGGACCAAAGAAGGTGGTGTGTAAACTCAGCAAAGCCAGAAGCTGAGAACCAGCTGCCTCTCTCAGGTGACACCCTCAAAGTGCTGGGTCCCCCTGCTTCTGAATGTCATCCAAAATCTCCTGCCATAGTATTTTTTGTACCTGCTTAAGAGGGTGATGACTTGTCCTTAAGCAACTCCAGAGAGTTTGCAGCACTCGAGTCTTCCATACACAGTTGTGGAGATGGAGTAGTGCCCTTTGGGTCTACCATTTGCTTCTGTTTTCTCTGTGAGATGCCAGAATAGACTCAATAAGCCACAAAGCACGACAAAAAGTCACTTACAGAGATGGCATGTGTCTTTACCTCCACGAGTAAGAGGGGAAGACATAAGAAAGGAAAAAGTCCATATTCTTTGTGGACATTTGGTGTATACAGGCTGTACTGTCAAAGTCATGTTACAATATAATTATAGACTTGATAAAATCAAGCAGGACTTCTATATACATGTCACTTCCCCTAACAGATCCTTATGCTGTACCTTATATTCTTTTCTAATATTGTTACTGTTCCTCTGATTCTGTGGTTAATTTTTCATCAATTTTGATCTCATTTGGGAACTGTCTGTAGACATTGCAATTTTAAAGAGTAAGTTTATTATTCAAAACTACAAAAATCACTTGTTCATTAACTAGTAGTTGACATGATCAGAAGTGTAAGTTCTGTGATTAGTTGCCTGATTTTTGACTCCCATTACTTATGTTCTGCTTGGAACAGAAAACGGCTGCCACTCTTTTCCCAAAGCAAATGGATTTTGGAATTACAGGAATTTTATCAGTGTATATAAAACCTATTTTTCAAAAATAGTTAGAAAATAATCTGATCAGAAAAATTTCTTGGCATGCTCATAAAATGAGGTAAGGAGGGATATGGAAATTAGATGGGAAGTTAACTTAGAAGCAGATGGATTGGTTTTCAATTTTATGTATTTTTCACTCTGTACACATGCTGCAATAAGTGTTTCTCAAAGGGTAAGCCTGACTGACCCATGATTTTTATTTCATAGCTGGATATCATCAGATATTTTTCTCTCCCTTGTTTCCACTTTAAGAAGTGATACTGTGGTGTTATAAAAGGCTTGTGCTACTTTGGACTAAGTGGAATCTAATAACAGCTTCCACTCAGCAGATGACACTTTAATATTCTTTTAAAAATGGAATCTGAAGGAGTTGTTTATAGATGTAAGCTGGAATGAATGAGGATGGCTCTTCTGTTATTTCTTTCCCTGGGAGTTTTTGTCTGCTGGTCAGAAAAATGACTGTGCTCACAGGTGCCTGTTTTGAATAGCTGTCTGGAGGCCCAGCTGTGTAGTGCTGATGTGGAGTAGAGCCACATTTTCTCTGCTTGCGTGTCAGCTTGGTTCATCTAGAGGAAAGAAAAGCCTTGAGCTGCTGGGATGATACAGAGAGTGTGCTGCAAATGACCAGCTCGGAGCAGTTCTGGGCGGGGGACTGACTCTTCCCTCCTGACTCTGGCTCCTCCCCAGGTGTTAGAGGATTGGAGTGAAGCTGGGTGAGCATTTCTTTTTGGAAGCAGTGGTGGGATAATGGTTTTAGCATAGAGTTGGAGCATTTTGAGAAAAGTGGTGTCAAATAAGCTGTTATTCACAGAAAATTTTACAAGGTGAATGAACAAAGTGGCTGATGTATTTGGGAGAAAGCAGAGTTGCCTCAACAAATGACCGATGCTAGTGAGTAACCTGAATACCTGCATGCATCGAGTGCATTTGAACTTGGGTTGGCTGGAGGGAAGATCCTGCAAACCAATGGTGATGACTTGGGAAGGAATTGATCTTAGATGAACCCAAAGTTAGCATGTGCATGCTTCTCCATCACTGACAGTGGAATATTTGAGTGTAATTCTTGGCTAGCTTGCTTTTTCTGTGAAGCTTTTTTTTTTTGCTACACAGAACAGGTATGGGATTAATCTGTCCAACATACTATTTGTCCTGGACTCTCTTCTTAGTCAGTGGAAACTTAAGGAAGGTATCTTAGAAGAGATTATATACATCACGCTCTACAATTCTTCCAGTGTCTCCACTGACTATAAAGGCAGCCTCATTTCTAAGCATGCAGGAGTTTGCTTTGAAATCTAACCTGACAAGAAATAGCGGGAACGCACCTCCAGATGGTGTTATTAGCTTCTCAGGGCTCTCATCTCCTTCATGGTTGGCCATTAAAGGAGGACATGCGTTAGGAAATGCTAATGGTTTTCTTAATGAGACTGAAGAAAGAGGCAAGTGGGAAAGAAAACAGCGGATCTTAGTCTGGTTTTGCCTTTACCATGATATATTATGAAATAATCTGAATTGGACAGAGAAATAGAGAAATTGTAATTGATTGATTGTAATAGAGAAAAAGCAGATAAGGCATCAGAGATTGTGCATCTGTGATTTTCAGCACTGAGAAATATTTACTAGAAATAGAATCATAGAATCATAGAATCATCTAGATTGGAAGAGACCCTTGGGATCATCGAGTCCAACCGTCTACCCTACTCTACAAAGTCC
>JAHREE010135178.1:0-10098 GCA_033628505.1 Tringa tobata | reverse complement strand
GGGGGGGGGGGGCGGGAAAAGAGTTCCAAGACTGATTTCTGGAGACTCAGAATATCTGAAAGCTTGCACCCAACTCTGCGAGCTACAAGTGCTCAGCTCGCCTGAAAACAAGCCCATGCATATGCATTCTCATTTTAACCTACCAAAAGATTTCAAAATCCAGGCCCTGATCTGGCAAGATGCTGAATGTTTTCCCTTTTCATCAGACAAGCCTCTAAAGAGATACTGAAGCGTGCGTACTGTGGAAGCCGGAGCGCAGCCACAAAGGCTAATTTACCGAGCCAAAAAGCAGTCATTGCTGCAACTGCCACACAGACGTACCCACTGCCTTCAGCAGAACTTCACTGAAGACTGAGGGCACTTGTCACTTCACAGGGGGGCACTCAGTGTCCCCCAGGCTCACGTTGGGTCTACATATGGATGAACCGAATATTTTTCGCTACAAACACTCTTCCCCTTCCAGGCCTCCTTCGCTTTCAGTTCTGAAGGGTGAATTCATTGAAAACATCTGCACTACCAGAAACATTCTGTGCTTTTTCCAAACCTCATCCCCGTGGTGGCTGTGTAGTAAGGGAGAATAGACAGAGCCGCATGACACGAGCCTGCAAGCGACGAACTGCAGTAGAGAGAGGATGCCCAACGCTGGAGCTTTGCCTCCTACGCCTAGGTGCTACCGAGGCTCCCCTCACCTTCCGCGCCGTGCCGGGCTCTGGGCCGTAGAGCCAAAAGGTTTCCACAGCAACTGCCACATCACACCGCACCGCTCCTACCTCGGCGACACACAACCCCTCCACACAACCCCTCTACACAACCCCTCTTACACGAGTTTCGCTCAGCAGCCTGTCACGTTAACTTCTGCACACCTACGAGTTGCCACACGCTCCCCTCGGCACCGAGGCCAACTCTGGAATTGTTTTGGGGGAATCTTACATAATAAGTATTTCTCCTTCTTTTGTACTTTTCCCATTGCAGACTTGCAGCAGTAAGGGAAGGGCTCTGTAACGGTGTCACAACAGCACGGCAGGGGCACAAATGGGACGGATCCTGTGATATTTACAGGCGATGTACCCGGGCAAAGACTGCAAGAGCATGTTTATGGCAGTAAACTTTAATGAGCCACATGAATTCTTCAAACAAGGGAAGGGAAAAGATTTATTTTTGTTTGGGGAATAAGGGATGTGGACCAGCCTCCAGCAGGCCTACCAGGAAGGCGTGTGTAAGGGCTTGCGTGGCCATCTGTTTCTCCTCCTTATCAGCACTCCGGTGCCAGCTGCCTCTGCGGCTCAGCCGTCCCACGTGCGGGCTCCCCTGCCCAGTCCCGCGCTGCCGTCTGCCTGCTCCTCGCTAATCCCACCTCACCGTATGTGCCCGCTTCCCACCCACCGACCCTATTTGGCCACACCCCACCGTAAACCCCACATAAATCACGGGAGGGGAAGCTGGCCGTCTCCTGGACGGTGCCAGTTAGCCCTTGAGGCACGGCAGGCGGATGCCGGGCTCGCTCGCCCGCCTTCCCCCATCCCCTGTCCNCCCTTGAGGCACGGCAGGCGGATGCCGGGCTCGCTCGCCCGCCTTCCCCCATCCCCTGTCCCCGCCGCTCTCCGTTTCCCCCGACGCCGTAAAAACGCGGTCCGAGCGGGAACAACTCCAGGACTTTTAGGTTTGCTGACACAGCACCCGCATCCCAGCGCTGTTGTGCCCGAACTGCAATGAAAGGTGCAGCCCCGGAGTGGACACCCCGGATAGCCGGGCCAGATACAAACCTACCCCGGAGTGGACACCCCGGATAGCCAGGCGAGACACAAACCTACCCCGGAGTGGACACCCTGGATAGCCGGGCCAGATACAAACCTACTAGCAGCTAGACGGGCTGATAGGCGAGTTTGAAAGCTGCAGCCACCTGGGAGACATGCACGGTGATGCAATCCAGCAGTGGCAGTTGCCAAAGTCGTTCTGCCGGCGGAGGCCAAAGGCGGGCAGAGCGCCTGCAGGGGCGCCGGGGAGGGGAGCGGGGTCGGTGGCCTCCATCTGCAGAGAGGTGTGAAAACAGGCAGAGCCGCGGCCAAACTCCCTTTGGGGTGTCTGGCGGCGCTGGCAGCGTAGCTCTCCGCTAAGCCCTGTGCTCAGAGACCATGAACAACCAGGATTGAAAAAATATGTATAACCTGGCTAAAGGACAGCAAGCTGCTGGGGGAAGGGAAGGGGGAGGCAGAAGATCGCGGTAGGCTGCGGATATCTGAAGGATGCTGACCCTGGAGAGGGCGTGGAGGCCTGGTAAGAGGGTGAGAAATCATCTAGGATGCTAAGTTTCACATTACTGCTCCCTGAATGAATTACAGCGTGAAATTAAGAGAAGAACAATGAAGCCCAGCCAGGCAGGACAGGCTGGCAGACACAGTGGCGTTTCTTCTCATTCTCATTCCAGTACCTCCATAAGGAGGGTAATGGGAAACAAGTCATGGGGGTTGCTCCCATGGCTCACCCAAGGAACAGCAGCCAGATCTGGCCTTCTCAGGTCACTTGCAGAGGTGGAGAGGATCCATCTGTATCATTATAATATCTTTGAGCCCAAGAGGCACGGCCATGGATCAAGCACGGACACAATTCAGAACAAAACGATGATGCTGTTCCTCAAAGAATTTACCAGCAGTAAGAGAAGTAACAACAATTGGATTTAGCCTCTCTGCCAGGGATTTAGAAGTTTACAGTGAGTTGCCACAGCACTTTCAATAGCATTTCAGCCTCCTCTTTAGCTTTACTGCTTTCCAGACAACAAATTAATCTGTACAAAACCCAATATTGAATGTCATTTTCACTTCAACCTACACGTTGAACTTCACTGTCTTAAGTGAACCCAGGGTTAGAGATGAACGGATGCACTTTTCAGGATGGGTTTACAAACTCACATCTGGCCCAGATTATTACAGACTAAAATCCATTACAGACTAATAACAGCTTCATAATTTAACTGTTTGACTGCAAAATGCACTTCACAAAGGCTACTTCCTACCAGTTCCCTACTTTTTCTACCACCACAGCAGGCTGTGGCTTTCTGACCGACCTCCGTAGCAAGGCTAAGGACTGAGCTGGAGTGACAACTGAGTTACAGAATCCTGCTAGAAACACTTGCTGTTATTCCAGTGTTGAAGGATCTCCCAAACCAATGCAGCAAAGGTCACACCATTATCACCAACACTGGCTTCCAGAATAGAGAGCTTCTCTTTCCTGGGGTATCGACTGAACTAACTACTACAAACCTGTAACTACCTCTTGGGGAGGACTCAGTACTACGACCAACTTAATTCCCATTTTAACTTCTAAGTGGTGATTTGCAGAACAAGTTATGATCCCAACCTCCTTGTACTAGGCACTGCACAAAGCTTTTTGAGGATTTTTTTTTCCAAGGGAACCTGGAAACCAAAAAAAAAAAAAAGAAGAAAGAAATTTAGGAAGAAATGGAGGGGAGGAGAGAGGAGAGGAAGATGTTCTATCACTGTATCAAACCTAAATTCATGTTGAAGAATACATACTCACCTGCAGAAGTGATTGCAAAGCCTATTAGAATCCCTGGGGATTCTACTGAGACTGAGCACTAGAAGTACGAATTATTTGAAACAGACAGGCTAAAACTTCCTGAACAAACACCCTGAACAATGTACAAATGTGGATTTGAGTGAGATATGAATTCAGGCTGGATCCAGTCCCACGTGGGTCAAGCCCATGTCATATAGTACAAAGCATAACTTTGAGATTAAAGAGAACTGAAAATAAATCCTTGTTCTGCTTTGGTAATTTTCATTTACAGAGATGCAAAGCACAAATATTTATAAACAATATTCTTACAGGACTCGGAGGGTATTCTTCCCTTTCAAATAATTACTATTTAAAGAAATTCTGACCTCACTTAAAATGAGATGCAGCATGTAAGTATGCAGAGCTTTGTTGGAGAAAATAAATACTATTAAAAATAAAATTAGCGTTGGAAAACCTCAGGCAATAATCCCAACCAATCAGTCTGGCAGGCTTGAAGGCAGACATGCAAGAAAGGCTCAGATAATGCAGTGATGCAAGATGCAAAAGAATCTGCTTGCTTGGGTAAGATAGAAGATCACTATTTAACACCATCAAGACAACACCTCCAGGCTCTTTTATTTAAGTACTGAGCTAACCTGGCTCCGTTTAGCTCACAAAGTCTGTTGCGACCAGATGATGATGAAGTCAGAGGCAAGATAACTGGAGATTAACCTTTACAGATATTTCTGTTCCTGAAATTACTTCCCTTTCTATACTCTGCTACTGGCTCTGACTCAGAAGTTTCTTATTCCCTCCTAATAAGGAGGAGAAAAACAATTCACCCAGCTGAGGATTGGGCCCTGAATTTTTGCTGCCCTTGATACTGGTCCTTTAGAAGCAACTAAAATTAATGGTGCTCATAGAGCCTCCAGAAGGTCAATGAGAGGGGCATGGAACACCCTGTGACTTGGTGTTAAAAGGAAGAAATTCCAGTCCTAGTTTCTCAGCCACTTTAACTTCCAAGATACATGAGGCATCATATATATGCAAAATGCAAATGAGGAAGGGGATGTATGTGATGGACTGGAGGGGGTAGGTGGTCACTCAACAGTACAAACAATAAGTAGGAAGAAGAGCTTATGAGTACAGCAGTGGAAGAGGTGCTTTAGAAGTGCAAGGAGGAAATGCAGCTACAAACCCATGGAAATATTGGTGGTGTCTGCGCAGTTCTATGGTGAGTGTTATTCCGAGGAGGTGAGGAATGCAAGGCAGGGGGTCTGTGGTCTATGGTTTGTTTTTCCATCAATACATGTGTCTGACTCCGAGTAAAAGATTAACGAGACAGCTAGCAAATGTCCTAGGAGACAAATGGATAAAATGCTGTTTGTACTTGTCAGGTGAGGGAGGGCTCATTCTCATCTCTCAGTCTCTGAATGAATCTGCTAGGATGCACACCTGCACCAGGAAGAGTTCCTTGACAAGGTAACCCTTTCCACTGCAGAACTCATGAGCACGTCAGCATACAGCTTACCTGACACGTACATTCTTTCGGTCAATGTGGTTTGGAAAGAACCTTCCACCTACTTTTTTTCTGCATGTGACGTACATTGCTGCATGTTACAGAAAAGCCCCAGGTAAAGTAAATGGAAACTCTAACCAGCAGCTATGCACCTGGTGTTTTTGCATTTCCCAACAGATATTACAGTTGCTGGAATGATGTGTGAATCTTCTACAACACCTCCTATTGACAATTTAGTTTAGGTGTGGCATGAGAGAGATCTGTGTTATTGATACTAATGACCCACAGCCTGTTGCTAAAGAGAAGGAAGAAAGGAACTGAGGGAATTTATAGTTTAAAAAAAAACACAAAACAAAACAAAAACCAAACCAAAAAAAAACAACAAAAAAAACCCACACAAAACCATAAACCCCAACAAATATTTACATTCTATTACATTTGACAGCAATCACTCTGTTAAAGAGTGAAAAGATTGCAGCTGGGCATGCTGACACTTTCCTTTTCCAGGGACGGTCATGGTGGTGGACAGAACAGCTGGACTGTCACGAAAGCTCATCCTTCCTAGTTAGCAAAACCTCTGTTGTGCTTTCCTCTCCTGTTGGCAATCTGTGCTGCTGGTGATCCCTCAGAGTTGATGGCGTAACGCCGTTGGCCTGAGTCCCGCTGCAAGGAATGCAGTGGCGCCCAGTCAACCACCAGCACTAACCACAATCTCCCTGCAGATCTGACTAACCTGGCAGCTGAGCTCTGTGGAAGTAACACCACAAAAAAATGGGAGCACCTTTTCCTTTCCTCACTGGCCTCCTCCTTTTTTTTTGTTCTTTTCTCCTCTTTTCTGGAAAAATCTGAGGGAGTTAAGTAGATTACCTAAGGAGAAAAGTGGGCCATCACTTAGCATTCAACATCTCTTATGTTCTGATTTCTGCTCTACCTGAAACCTGTGAAGTGTGAGTCACATCCATTTTCCTTATGCCATAATGGGGAGGAATGCTGATATGTGGGAACTGACAAAGAAGCATGAGGGAACTGATGTTCACCCCTTCATTCCGACAAAATCTGCTGGTGAATCATAGGGTAAGAACTTGACCTCACCCATGAAGTTGTGTGAAGATTAAATGAACTTCCTTGTGTCTCTTTGCTGTGCCTCTGACTACCAGGTTTATTGGCTAGAGATGAGCAGTGAAATCACCCCAATAAGCTCAGGGAGAATGAGTTCAAGTTTTGTCAAGGGCCACCCTTGACAAATCAGCTCTAAAAAACATAAGCTATCTCTTTCTGTGAGTCAAGAGCAACCGGTCCTGAACCTGGACACATCAGACAGATGCAGCTGGCTGAGGAGAGGGGCATACTCAAGCGTCCCAGACCCTTTCACATTAGTGACATCACATATATGTTTGTGAGAACACTCTGGAGCCTTGAATGAGAAGATGATGTTGTAGGAAGTTAGCCCTCAAGTAATGTTTCTATCTCAATTAAGTCTGCCAGCCCACAAGGAAGCATGGGATAAACTTGTCCAAAAAAGCTGGAGAACATTTAGAAAATTCTAAGGCCACCTACAGCCACCTCTGAAAAGCAGGAAAAGGGAACACCATGAAATGAACATGAATTGTTATGAGCTGAACTGCCTTCTGTATTCAAGGCTCTTTGTCACCTAGGGATTAAAATGGTCTTAATACTATAGCTCTCTTTCCAAACCCGAGCGCAGCTCTTGAACTCTTGAGGATTTGGCCCACAGTCACCCAGGGTGCTGTGTCCCTCCTCCCTAAGAGTGCTGCCAGAATGCAGGAAATAAGGCACATGCTGGCCCATCCTGTACTGTACTCTTACTTCTATTTTTTTCCTTCTTTGCAGCTGCAAAATACAACTGAGCAAGTTAAATTCCACTTCCCTTGAACACGGAAGCTAACAGTGCATTTTGTCACATGGTCACATCAGCAGACCGCGACAATAAGCGCAGTCACCTGGTGAAACAATCCACTTGGAGATTTGGAAGGAAAATTTCCTTAGGGCAGGTGACACTGGACATCTGGCAGCCCTCTACTTTTGTTCTGAGACTAACACCTACGTTGTAGGGCATGTTGCCAGAAGCTGCACCCACCTGGGATGTGGCCAGCCCAAGATGAAAGGGAACACCAAATCCAGAAGGGATGATTAGTTTTTCCTGATGTTGTTCAGGACAGAGGTACCTGGGAACATGCTAGTTCCCCTTAGGTGTTCAGTACTACTTGGTAAAGTCAGGGAACTAAGTAAGTTAATCAGGTCAGAGCCAGCCTTGCATATGCTTTCTCCACGGGGAATATGAACTACTTGCCAAATATTCAGATTGGGTAATTGCTACCTGGATTACCAGGGGTATGCAGCCCAAAAGAAAATAATTGCTTAGAGTTTCTGATAGATTGCATCACCCCCTGCCAAAGTATACGGCAGAATGAGAATCATCAACACATGATGTAAGGATACAAGCCTGCGCGTAGTTCAGATGGTAGAGCTGAACCCACGGCGACTGGCTGAAGCAGAAGAAACATTAACCCCCCCACACTCGTTTATAGGAAAGCAATCAGTTGATTCTGAACTTCAGAAGCATTTGTGGAATCCAGAGATTCCCCGAAATAACCTTCCCTTTCTTAGGACACAGGGGACAAGCATTCATCCCTGCTCTAAAATGTAAATTTGACCACAGCTAATTTTACCCCAGCGTCTAGCTATGAGATCATTGTTCTACCAGCATACAAGTTTAGCCTCACGCTGCCACATATTTTATGACCAAGTGCAACTTGGAGCAGAGCCTGTACTGTCCATCAGGAGTGCTGCTACGTGATAAAATAAACCATCATTCGCCGTATTGAACTATAAAATTCTGGTGAAACTCAGGTTTTGTCTAACAAAAATGGTTAGGTGCTACCAAGATATACGGAAAAATTAGGCATCCAGAATATTACAATGTAATCGCACGTGAGAGTATGAGATTCCCAAAGCATTTTCTCCTCTGCAACCAAACAGCAGTACAATTCAGGGAAGAGAACAGGAATTATTCAAATTTTCACTCTCTTCCAGTCAGCCATGCATACAGTGCTGACTCAGGAGCAAACATTAAAAAGCAAGAGCTGTGCAGGAACTTACAAATCCAATTGTACATCTCCCAAGGGGGGTCATTACAACAGTGTC
Source organism: Tringa tobata (assembly GCA_033628505.1). Classification (NCBI taxonomy): domain Eukaryota; kingdom Metazoa; phylum Chordata; class Aves; order Charadriiformes; family Scolopacidae; genus Tringa; species Tringa tobata. The sequence goes on along the minus strand of JAHREE010135178.1, from coordinate 1,901 downwards.
AAACAGGCCTTAAGCAGAAGGAATGAATAGGTGGGGGGAGATTTGACAGCAGGGGAAAAACAGTGCTGGCAGAAAAGGCCCCGATAACAACAAGTCCAATCGACACGCGCAGCCTTCGAACTGAACTGTGATCCTGAGGTTTTTAAGGAGGAAAGCGATAGCCCATATCAAAAGTTAATAAGGAAGACATGGTGCAACAATAATAAGGGGAGAGAGGGCGCTAAAATACCCAGTGCAGAGCCCACTTCCATGTGCCATTAGAAGATTACACTCCTCCTTGGTTTGTTAGGTTTGAAACTAAAATAGTTAATTTTAGACACAATTGCAAACAAGCAAACAGACTCAAAACTACAAGTCTAAAAAAGCTTGAAGACAGCGATATTATTAGGGCTTATTCAAGGGACTAAACCTGGCCATAGATGAGATATTAATTAAAGGTTGCGTTCAGTGCCTTCAGAAAATGATTATTCAACACAGCAATGATGTTTTGCCTAATTGTGTAATAAAGTTTTATCTTACTATGCAGTAAAGCTTAGACCAAAATGTTAGTGGAAAAAGAAGATCACAGAGCTTTAATGATAGGCTGAAGCTCGGGAAAGGCATGTGTGTATTAATATTTGACTTCAGAAAGTATGCAAATCACTTCAATAACACTGTGCTTGTCTTCTATAAGAGATAATGGATAAATAATCAACTGTCTTTATTTCATTGTTGGGTAGATCATCAAATTAGTGCCTAAATTAAAGATTCAATTAATCTATATTGAATTATTCTCTATTAAATATTTTGTCAATACAAATAAAATCCTTGCAATTTAAGATAATCGTGTTTGTAGGGTTTTTTCCCCCTCTGTTTACCAGTAAGAATAGGGGGTTTTAATCAATGCCCAAATCACAGCTCCTTTAAACTGGGAGGTATCCAAAATTCAGATAGTGTAGCAGGCCTCCCTCTCCTACATATGCATAAAAATGCTTCTTTATCTTCTGTGAAAATATCTTTTTTCTTGAGATGGGAACTGCAAATTCCACTCCTCCCATTCACACTGAGGAGAACATTACTCCCTAAACAGCGCCACTTAATCCAAAACAAACAGCAAGATATCTAAAATATCCCTTAGCTTGCTAAGGGATGTAAGACTTGGAGAGAGAGTTCCTTCTTCTTGGGACAAAGGAGGGAGAGCAGCTGGATTTGTAAGGACCATATTCAAGCGCATCTCTCTCATCTCCAAGTACCATGGTCAAATTTATGAGTGCTTCCACAGAAAAAAAAAAAAAGTGTCAGAAGGACATCCCGGGTTGGAATGCATCAGAACTGATTCCCACAAGCCTGGGAATGTTGCTGGTTCTCATGATAGAGCTGTTAATCTTATAATAAAGTAACTTTTGAATGTATTTTGCACTCGGCGATGAGCTCTCCTAGCAGTGACCTCAATGTGAGCAGCCCTCCCTAGCAATAGGGCTGTGGAAATATTGCTGGAGGCAGGTCTTGCACTGCTTTCTTTTGTCTCTCCATTTAGACTTTGCAGAAAGATACTACCAGAAGCAGAGAAAGGCCATAAAACTGAAGACATCGTTTTAAATCAAAAGGCTTTTAGTGGTTGTATTAAAGGAGCTATCTGTGTTCCCAATAGTGACTACAGCAATTACGTGGTGAAAACATCTAAGCAGGTGCATAATTTAAAAAGAAAAAGGACATCCCCTTCTTTAGGAGAGGTCAGGCTTTATATTTCAGTAGGTCTGTTTAACTAAAGGAGCAAAACGAGGGCAGAGTGAAAGCAGGAGGCGCGGGATAAGGTAGGAAACAAGACAGGATGAGAGAAAAGAATGGGCAGGGGGGAAAAAAGCAGGAAAGGAAGATGAAAGATGAAACAGAGAGCTGACATCTGACTCGGACAAGGCGTG
>JAHREE010135150.1:0-18178 GCA_033628505.1 Tringa tobata | reverse complement strand
AATTTGTGTGTTGCTCCCACACCTTTATTTCAACAGGAACAGCAGCTATGCTGGGAAGATGTGTGTTATCCTACTTATGTGCTGCCTCAAAAGGAGCCCCATCGACACGGTTACAATGCAACAGCCTGAAGTACCATCCAGCCCAACATCCTCTAACAGTAGCCAGCACCGGATGCTTAAGAAGAAAACATTCCTTGGCTGTCAGCTGTGCCCACATGATTTTCCTTAACATATCATCCACTAGCTGGGGACTAATCAATCTTTGAAAAGCTTTATATTTTTGGACTCTGTAAACTGTGGAATGCGTTGCTGCAGAATGGCAATTTACACACTTGAATCTCTTGCTCAATCATTTATTGCTGTCCTCTAATCAGTTAATTATTGGGAATACCTTTTCCTTTCTCATAATGGCACAATCTCTTTTGCAGACTCTGGTGAGGGAGTTTCTCAAAAGCTTTTTGAAAATCCACATATGCTGTATGAACCAGATCAGACTCAAACCTCACACATGCTGAGTTCCTCTTAAGAAGTCTAAAACCTTTGTATTCTAGTTGTGCATCTAATTTGGAAGAGGCACAGAATATATAGTGCTCATTTCATCTCCAGTAACTGTTGGGCTTTATGACAGATCAAAACATCAACCAATTCAATGATAAAAAGAATCAGTTGAACAGACTATTATAGCAATGAGGAACAGAAATGACATTGTACTCACAGCCGCGTTTTGCTGGTTGTTGTTTACTCTGAGTGCATCTACCACTTCTTTTTCATCAAACCCCATCTCCATCAGGGCAATGACAGCCTGTATCAGATTTGCACAGCTTAATAAATGTAACATTTAAAACAGAAATGAGAAAAATCATATCCTTGCCCCTTCTGTGCAGGAGCTTTTTGTGGGCTAAACCCCACCGTTGTTTCCATTTGTAGACCACTAAGTAACCTTATCTATTTTCAAATACCCTGTATCCAAAGCATCTTTATTATGGAAAAAGAATAAATCTTAAGGGGGAGGGCAGTTCCTGTCCTCAGCCCTGAAAGCTGAATGCAAAGCAAAGAGCAAGTGTACCTGGGGCAGACAGGAGAAAAGCAGGACAGAAACACCTTATTTTAGAACTTCTCTCATGTCATAAGGCTTTTGTTCACATCTCACTGACAGATCAAGCTCACATGCGTCCCTAGTTCTATTCACTCAATTTAATTTCACTTCCTGGATTTATTATGTTGCCAGTGAGTGTTATGTATTTAGACAAGCGTACCTAGATACTGTTATGAGAATGTTTAATCATTTAGAAATTATACCTAGGTCATCAAATACATTTGCAGCTTTTAACTGAAATCTCAAGAAACAGCTCTGTTGTGAAAACAAAGCACTAGATTCTAAAGAGCACCTCCTGGTGAGTTTACAGCATGATAACAACACATATTTTCACTTCAACCAATACTGTGTTCTGAAAAAAAGATTAACTTCTGCATTTGCTACAGGACTCAAGTCTGCTGGTGGTAATTTTCCTTGTCTCCTAAATACAACGATGCTCTTTTGTTCTTTTCTACAGCAAAAGGACCTAAGGTCCTGCAACCCTTCCTTCCTAGACAGCAGACAGAAAGAGCAATGCCAGGAGTCTGGCAGCTCATTTCAGTCCCATCAGTTAATTTTCAGGTGCAGAAGCAGCACTATCTGAATTACTGGCACTGTTATCTGAGACAGCAATGCATTAATTAGGTAATATCCCCTTCAGCAACCTGAATTTAAACAGTCCCTAAAGACTTCCACTAAAATACTGTCAAGCCAGCATAATATACGTCTACCCAGATGGCCCATTCCATTTATTAACGAAACATTTATTTGGATTCCGCGGTGCCCGCAGAGTCCCTTCCAATCCTAGCAGTTATACAGTGAGATAAGCAGCACGTACTCGTGGGTCTGGACGAAACTCTCTTTTCCTCCGGATTTTCTTGAATATTTCTGTCAGCTCATCCTTGGCCTCTTCCCCACCCGCTTCCGAACTGGGACCCGCAGTCGTTTCAGCAGAGGATGCACCAGCTTCAGCTGTGGCTTCTGCTGGAGTCTGACCTGGAAGTGGAGCATCCACTGTAGGGTCATCTGCGTGTTCTATCAACCACTCCATGGCCTGTGTCACCGACATACTGAAAAACAAATCCAAAAATAGGGGTGAGAGACACTCCAGATGCACAGTAGTGTTCCACATGTCTTTGCCTTTATTCCCATGGCATACTGACTAGCAGGTTAGTTAGTATCTGAAAAGCCATAAATAATAACTGCGTCCAGTTCTGGGCTCCCCAGTTCAAGAGAGACAGGGAACTACTGGAGAGAGTCCAGCGTAGGGCAACAAAGATGATGGAGGGATTGGAGCATCTCCCTTATGAGGAAAGGCTCAAAGAGCTGGACTCTTTAGCCTGGAGAAGAGAAGGCTGAGGGGAGACCTCATCTATGTTTACAAGTTCCTAAAGGGTGGGTTGAAGGAAAATGGAGCCGGACTCTTTTCAGTGGTTTCCACCAATAGGACAAGGGGCAAGGGGCACAAACTGGAACATGGGAAGTTCCACTCAAATCTCAGAGCACCTTAATTCTCTGTGCATTCGGGACATCACAATCTTCTCAGAGGAATGAAGTCCAACTTGGACAGCTACAACCCAGATTTTATATGGCATTTCTGAGGGAGTCACCTAATTCTCCACGTCATCCACTTTACTTCACAACAGACAAACACCAACTAATTGCAACTGTTAACAAACTGCAAACAAAGCACGTTCCAAATTTTCATGGAACATCTCAGATGCAAGCTGCTTTGTTGTTTCTTAAGGAGATCTCTCTGACATCCATCCACAGATCAAGGAATGACATTAACACCACAATTAAAAAAAGAAAAGTGAGAAACATTACATGTGCACAATATGCCTTGAGCAAAGGCAAAATTCAACACAGGCAATTGCGCCCGGGCAGGTAGCACTCTGATCTTCCTCCACTCTGACTTAAGAAATCTGTGATCCCTCAAAGGAGAGGCCAGCCCAAGGGAACAGACCATCAGGATAACAACAGGGTCACTTGCTTCCCATGCAAGTGCTCCAGATAAGGGATCTTGGGAGCACCCCAATGAATACAGAGAAAGCAAACACAGCAATAGGGCAATTGAACATGTAATTTCATTTGATACATGGGAATTGTTACACGTTCACAGAAAGGAGAGCCTTTACCTGTTTGGCTTTTTAGTTACAACATGAAAGATGGAGGACATCAGGGGAGAAAGTCTTTCTGAGCCACAAGGGAGAGATACTGGAAAAGAGTGACTGGAATGTTATGGATTCCCTATCATTAGAAATTTTTGAGAATGGTCTGACAAATCCCTATGAGGAATGAGGCAGTACAGCTGATTCTTCTTAGGTCAGGAGGTAATGTAGTAGTTATCATCTTTTCCTACAGTTGCTATCTGGACTCTACAATATTCTTGGAATGTTTTTAAGAGATCAGCATAAAGTATTTTTCTACAGCTGAAAGACCAACGTGGAGGGGCTAGATTTGCTTTTCTCTCTGTAAAAATCTGAACTCTAGAAGTGGAAGAAAATGTGAGTTTAATACCTGGAAACAGTGCCAGCCTGGCAGCCTTGTGAACCGCAGAGTAGCTATTCTTTCCAGAGCCAGTACAGCACAGTTTCCCCTTCCCTGTGCCACCTCCACCTGCGCGCTGCCTGAGGCAGCACTGTTCTTTGAGTTAATGCTTCTTCCAACCTAGTTTTAGGTGACCCACATAAGGAGACTTTAGATAAAAAAAAAAAATGCAGATTTTTTTTTTAACCATACCAAGTAATTTGCAGGCAGCGTGCTGAGTACACTTACTGATTTAATCGAAGGGCTTTGACAGCTCTGCTTTCTGGAAACCCCATTTCTGTAAGCTGTCGCAGAGCTATCTCATCCACTCTGTCTTCCTCATCCTCATCCAGCATGGCTACACATACACAAACAAAACAACGTTCAGATTGACTTCAAGCTAAAATAAACCCCTTTCTCAATGGAATGGCATGCGTTAAGTTCAAACCCCGTTCTTCTCTTCATCCCTTCTTTTGTTTCTGCCCCAGATTTGCTATCTCATCATTTAATTTGCTGCACTCAGCTTGACCCGGCTCAGATAGATTCCTCCAGGACAAAGACCTTGTCCAGATGTGTTCAAGATCTCAAATGAAAGACAGCTGACTCTCACATGACTGTGGTATTTTCACATAAGTAAATATATAAATAGATCTTTAGTGGATCTCCTATAATTTAGCTAGAATGTGAATCGAATCTTGTCACAGCAAATCTCAAGGGCAAGCAGTTCCCACAAACTGAATTTAACAGCTATGCTTCCTCCTCATTTTACTATCTCCCTCTGCATCTTCAACTATTCTTTACCATCCCTAAAGCACAATTTGTGAAGTTTTCCAATTTTTGGCACTAACAATGATTTTGTTTTTAAATTGAACTTCTCATGCATCCCCAAGGGACCTTTAAATTCCCAAGTTTTATACAATCTATATCCACAAGGTGAAATCTTTGCCACAAAGTTTGTAATAGCTTTGCTATTACATCAAGGCCTGGACTTCCCTCCACAAGCCCACTCTTCTGCTATGGAAGCAAACAATTTCCCAGGATTGAACTAGTAGCTGTAAAGATATATGGTTCATACCATTTGCCTTCTTAAAGAGTTCAACTGCATCTGGGTTCAGTGCTAGTAATTTCTGTGCAACTTCTATAAGAGACACTAAGATCTTCCGGAGCTCTGTCTGGAACTGCAAGAAAGGAAACTGTCAAAACATTTAGACAGGAGGTTACCAGACATCATTAAATCTTAATATATCTATTGTTAGTATCTCAGCAGTAGTCTGGCCCCCTGTACAGATGGTTGCTTTATTAGAGCTTTGTATTTATTGCTCAGTCTCTCAAGGAACACTGGGCCTTTCCTGTGAAGTGCTACATGTAAGTACAAGCTACTGGGCAGAAAAGTCCTTTTATTTCTACCACAGTTTGCTGCCCAATACCACCACAAGACGTGCAGTGTTCAAGAAAACTTACTGCTTCACAGAAACACTTTGACTCCCACCTTGCACAAACGTTGTAAGACGACAGTCACAGCAGCTCCGTACCGGTGCTACCTGCTTCTGTGAACCAGGGAGTCTCCCTGGTCTACCATTTGCTTTCTAGTAATCTAAATGTGAACAGCACACATCAAAGCTATTTTCTAAACTGAAGCATCACAAATTCCTTTCAGTTGGAGATTTTGTTTTTTAAAACACCATGCTCAGTAGGTCATGTACGCCATTAAACAGCTTAAATGCCAATTGTCCCCAATTTTAGGTTACTAGGGCACTCTGAAAACATGCAATACCTAGGCAGATTTGCTGCTTCATGTCCCTGTTAGTACAGCAAGGTAAAAGTAGCCCCCACACTGCTGAAGACACAGTTAGAAACATTGCAAGCAATTACTGAAGTCAAAATTTATGCCTAATTTCTCTTTTCAAAGCCATGCAAGAGAAAAAAAACAAAACCCACTGCAAAAACCTGAACTATTTAAGAGTGAAGAAATAACATGCCTTAACTTCACAGTTGCCAGGTTTGGAATATGCTTACTGAGGCTTTCCCAATGACAAACAAAACATTTAAAATCATAATTTAGAAGAAAGTGTTTTGTTATCACGAAATAGTATGACCTGTGTCTAAATCTTAGGCTATGTGCTTTAATATACATTATATACATCTTAATTTCTTTTACAGAGAGAAGAGAATCACATTCAGATGTAAAAGAAAAGGTTATACAAGTCAAAAGCCTCTTTGGGTGTTAGTGAGTGAGTTAAAGAAGTCGAGTCTAATACTTACATCCCTCATGTTGTGATGGGCCACAGTGCGATCGACATTGCGAGAGGGGAGATTTGCAGTTGCTTTGAGAATAGCATCCTTATCAGGAGCTTTCTGCTCTTGTTTCCTCTGAAGGACAGGAAACACGATCAGGTTTCATAACCCATTATCCCCAGAACAGAGAACACAGCATAGCGGAGAGCAGTTTCATGTTCTTCACCAAGGCATCAAGCAGTGCTCTGTAACTTGTGACTAAGAGAAACAGCAGTCTAGCAATATGATGGATTAATAGCAGCCGTATAATTTTGCAAATCTAGAGCAGAACTGGACCTGTAGGGTTACCTTAAACCTATTTCTGTTGTCTAAACATGCAGGGAAATTCCAGCATAAAGAGGGAAATGATGTATCAAACATGGAGAGAACTCGGAGGCCTCAATGCCCGGGACCATATTCCACCCACAAAGGCTGCTCACAGCAGACTCTTCAAACCCGTGGTTCATTGAGAGACGTACCAAAACTGTGCACAAACTAACACTTAACTGCTTAACGTTGGAAGTGCTTCACTGCTTGCAAGTATCATGCAGAGATACATGGTGCCTTGGGTTTTCAGTACATGCTTATAGTCCAGGACAAAACATAGCAGGGTACAAACTGTAAGGATTTCCTAATCTTATAACTTATGCTTTTATAGTGACATTCTGCACAGCAAGACCACACTGAAGAGACATACACCAATACCTACAGGAAGGGATACAGAGACATACACCAATACCTACAGGAAGGGATACAGAGACATACACCAATACCTACAGGAAGCAAGAAGAAACAAAGCTGTGCAAGCATGAAGTACAGAGACCTAGAAATTCAGTGTCAAGCACAAGCATCGCTCAAAGCGTCTATGCAGTAACATCAATTGCAGTACCACTCGTGCATAAGCATCATCATGGGCATCACTGACCATCAGGAACAATTACATTCCAATAAAGTAAAAGAAAGAACAGTAGGGGATCAACACTTCAGCTCTAGAGACCTGGTTAGAGGGTTACAAGCCACACACAAAGACAGAAGACAGCCCGACAGTAAATCAACGTACTTGTATTAGATTTTCAAACAGAGAGAAAGCAAGGCACTTGCTGAACTATGCTTATACAGTTATTAGATATTTGTTCAAAGATCAAACCTATACAACTTCCATAGAGTGCATCTGCACATCTTATTCTAAGGCAAATATTCTCACAACCAAAGCTAAAAATGGAAAGTCAGCTTCCTCAAAGCTTGGAAGAAATGTGAAATAATTTCCCTAGAATTTACCTGGCAGCATTTGCCTCTACAAATAAAGAGAGTACACCACATTAATCCTTCTACAACTCATTAATAAAGCAGTTAATCAAAAAGGCCAAGTCAAGAAGTCTTTTAAACTCACTTTCTCCTCTGCTGACACATCTGCCATTTTGGGGAGCGGAGGCGGCGCACGCTTCTTTATTAAAAGCAAGACATCTAGAAAAAGAATGATAATGAAATAAATTAGAAAGTAATGTGAAAACAGTTCTTCTAAGACACCTCACAAATTCAATTTTTCCTGGAGACCGATTTTGTATTAATTCCACTGTAGCATCAGACTACACACTTTAAACTTGTATGGCTTTACACACTCCCCTTCAGTATTTGCAATTCCTGAGTGCACAGTAAATTCAAAACATGGTCTGTTATTAGTTGTGCTTTGACTGTTACTGGTTTCTCCTCCTCACACAGCATCAGTAAAGAAAGGGTATTGCAGGCGCCAGTTGTCTTGTACATTAACAGTACATCACTTGGCTCATCATCATAAGAAAGCACGAGCAGTTCAGTGAGAAGGGAGCAGTACAGACAGGCCAGGGATGGGGTTTGGTCTAAGCTGGAGCCTTCTTTCAACTGCAGCAAGGCAAGGGCCAAGAGCCAACAAGAGCTTCCAGAACCAGGCTGAAGCTCACCTTTGTGTACAAACAGCAGCAGCAGAGCAATTCACAGTCTAGAGCAGGGGTGCATCGCTGGTAGCCCACCAGGGCAAGTCGTGAGCACAAATGAGTATTCAGTCTCAGATACCCCACATGACCTGGCACGAGCTTGATCTGGGCTTTTAAGACTCATATTTTCCCCTTAGAAGGCACCCTTTTTCTGGACATCGTGTGATGCTTTACAATTTTCTAGCACCTCAGTTACTACCACACATATTCTAAGGGTGAAAAAATGCAGACACACTAGTTAGAGCCCAAAAAAGGGGCCTGTGCAGCATCTGCTGCCCTTCAGCCAGACACAGCCCGACACGCAGTTTTTAGTCCGTTTGCATCAAGCAGGTAAAAAAGCAAACAAAGCACACTTTGCACAACAAGTTCCCTTGGTCTGGCTCAGCACATAACAGCCAAGAGCAACAGCTGGTGAAGGCTCTTAACCCTCATTTGTCCAGCTGATCTGAACGTGAAAGGATCCACATGCTGACTCTTGGCTGCCCTGCGCAGTCACCCGGTGGCAATCAGCTGTTGGCTGTGATCTCTCACTGACAAGGGACATGAAAGGGACAGCACGTTGCAGAGGGAGAAGGTTTCCTATGACTAAACAGTTAATACTGCTTCGCTGCTGCAAACTGCAATTCAAAACGCGGTAGGAGCCAGCACCTCGCCTAGAAATAATACACCACTGATCAGCAAAAATGCTGTCCCTGGCCTTTGCCTGCGGTGGCACCTCTCAGCTCTGAAGGTGACAAGTGACACTGCCTTGGAAGAGATGCCAAACTGCTCGTGTTTGCAGCCACCTGCATGAACTCCTGCAAATAAACAGGAATTTTACTCCTGCCGAGTTTCTGGTTCAGACAATATTTCAGTCTAAGGCAGCTGTGCTCTTGCTTTCTGCACCACTGCCCTTTAGCTCCAGAAGGGGCCATCAGCTTAAGCTGTCTAGTAAACTCCAGCTCTTTAGATCTTCTTTTGTTTCACATTAATCCTTTACACCTTTAAAGTTCAGGAGCAAATACAAAGCTCCCATACTCTACTGTAGTCAGCAATCCTATAGCGTGATGGATTCTGCCCTACGTTTGCAGAGGACAGAACAAGATCTGAACTGCAGACACTCAGATACACCCCACCAACCATCCTCCTTGCTTGACCTGGAGACCTCAAGAAGCATCCCCCAAAAGCATTGGGTTGTCTGTCTTGGAATACTCAGCCATGATAACTAATTTTGAAGGATAAATTCTGCCCTGGAGGTTTTTAAGGAAATCCCTTAAAATGAGATAAAAATAATCTGTTTAACTTATTGACTTAATGAACACTCCTGATTCCTTTCCAGCTCTTAAAGGAAAAGTGAATAGAATCAAACTGCCCAAGGTGCTTTCTCTGGAGCAAGAAATATTTTTTTTTTTCCTCTTCCTTTTGCGCCACCTTATTAGCTTCTTATGTCAAGGCAGAGCAGATCTTAAAAAGGTTACTATTTGGAACTCACCAAATAGAGAAACACAATCTCATGTTTCGAGGCTTATAGAATTAAAAACCAGACAATCTTACCTCTATCTTGAATGTTTTCCTCCAACACTGTTTTTGTGTCTGTGAGCACCTTCTCAGAAGTAGCGTGGATCAATTTATGATGTGTCACGGTTTTTGGATCCTCCAGGCTCCCAGGTACACACTGCAGAAGATAATAAATATTGAAGATCAGACAACAGAAATAAGCCCACTGCATGAATCACTGCACCTTACACTTAAGATTCTCTCCATACAAACTGTGCCATCATTTACTGGATTCTAACAGCTTAAGCTAGAGGCCAGGACACGGAATGTATTTTATTAAAGAAATCCAGGCTTGAATTGTGCTATAACACAACTGAGTGTGGCAACAACCAACCGCTGGAATAATCTCCCCTGGGAAGCGGTGGATTCTCCAACACTGGACACATGATTCAGCTGGTCAGGGTGCTGGGCATCTTGTCTAGACCACGGTTTTGCCAAGAAAGGTTTGACCAGATGATCCTTGAGGTCCTTTCCAACCTGGGATTCTGTGATCTGAGAAGTCTAGGGGTAGCAATTAGTACCACGAACTAAAAAATGCAAATCCACAAAGAGCACCCAGTGGTTTGGCAGAAGGGAAGGCTGTAATAGCACAGTGTGTTTCTCATTTGTAACTAGTGTCAAAACAGAGGAGAGACTCTCTGCTTCATCTAATAATTACTGTTTACATACACTGTCAGACTAAACAAGAAATTGCCAGCAGTGATTTCAGGATACTTGACCTTAAATTGGGAGGGAAATAGCAGTTTCTGCACCTCATTTCAAGCTGAAATCAACAGATTTGGCTGCTGGAGCCCTAACCTGGCTTCCTGCTTAAAGTGCTGAACAAAAGTGATATTCATTACTTTTTTCCCAATCATAAATAACCAATACACAGTAGATGTTTTTCATGTATGAACGTTGTGGTCAATTCCTTATTACAATTTTAAATTGTATGTCAATTAATTCACTAGGAAATCAAGTTCAAATCCTAAAATAGAGTGTGTGCACACACAGGTGAACTGACATGTCTTCACACCAGAGCGGCTCCTGGATCCACAGCAATAGATTTCAAGAACATTACATCAACGCATCTGGAGCCTTCTAATTTGTTTGAGTGGAAAAAGAAAGCAGAGTGCTTGCAATTCCAGAAAGGCAAAATTAAAAATAACCTACAAAATTGCTGCTGCAGTTCTCGCCACAAAATAGGACACTTAATTCTGACCTCACCTGCTCTGCTCACAGAAAACAGCTTTTAATGACGCTTCTTTCAATACATGTTTCTCCCGAGCCACTTTTACCCTGTTTGCAGGAGAATGTGTTCACCCCACTGAAATCAGCGCTTTACTTTGATGTAGCACTTAGTCCTGTTCATCATAATATCCATCACCAGCCTCCTTCAAAGGAATCCTTTTCATCCATCACCACCTTTTCTGTTGTAACTGTAAATGATGGAAGACTCAGCTACCTGCTCTTTTTTCCAAACATAACACCCTTGGTTTCAACACAGGCAGATCTTCTAATTCCTCATCTGAACTTCTATGCAGTTCTGATGCCTTGATAAGATTGAGGGGAGAATGTTAGAGCCCTGCTTTGTATAACAGCAGCTTCTTACTAATCTTTCAGCATATTAACCGCTGAACAAAAGCCAAAGAATGCATTAAAGCCTAGAAGCAGCTGGGAGTACCTCCTGTGATTGATCCAATAAGTTACCCAAAACACATGAGCACATCAGTGGAACATCTCCTCCCTCAACACCCCAAAAAATTACTGTTATAGAGACTCAGAGTACAAACCCAACAGGAAGAACTTGAAAACGGGAGCTGGGAGGCGTATGTTTGGGGTAGGATGGGACACGACATGGACCTATTATCCATTTTTTTCCCTAGCACATATAAAGAGAGGTGCACATGCAATCGTAATACTTAACAATAAGGTGAAAGTGAAAAAATAGAAGTTGTTGTTTTAAAAGAAATTCCTGGGGACACCTATTCCTACTTCCTGTTCCTGTAATCACTTTGTTAACAACTGCATAGAACAATAAGGCACGTATAGATAGCACATGAAAGAGACTGCTCAGTGAAACACTTAATTTATCTTAACACTTTAACATGTCCTGGAAACAGAAAGGCAATGCTTCTACTAGCTCTCAACAGCCCACCAGGAACTATAACCACTAGACATCAGATCTCACTGGGGAATCTTTCACGAGAATCGTATCTGCCAAAATACTGTGCTTTTGTATTAAATACAGTGCTTTAAAGTGTAACTGAAAACATCTTCCTGCTCAGAGAGAGAAGAGTGCTGGTAACTCACAGGGAGGGCAGTGAGAGGGAGAGGAATTCTGTGCACAGTGCAGAGGAAGCCTCTGTCACACAAGTGAAAGGAAGACAAGAAATCAGGGTGAGCCCCCAGGCAGAGAAATCGGGGTGCACTTTGCTGCCCCGGGTCACAGGGAAGATGAGCTCTCTCGCATCTTTTTGTACAAAAAGGTTATAAGGAGGCGACTTGCTGTTTCATGGTTTTGCTTCCAGCATAAATATTTGCATTTCTTTTCAAAACTGTGTTTCCAGCAGGCTGCTTTGCCAGGCAGGTGAGAAACCTTTGTTCACAGGTGCCTGAGCAACTGCTGGAATTTTAAGCCCCAGTGATGCTAAATGCTATTTGCGAAGCTCGGAACGCTGATAAACCACAAGGCTTTCTGTTTGTTTTTAAACTAAGAGAAAGCGTTTTTTGTTTGTTTTTATTAACAGAAACATTTGAAAATAGGACTGACACTCCCTACTACTAAACTTGGGTGGCTTCAACCATCTGCACCCCTCAAAGTATCCAAAACATGCCCAGGGGCATGAACCTACCTTATCTTTGTACTCTGAGAACTAGCACCTTGCATCTGTTCCACAGATATTCCTTATCATACCTTAAAAACCACCGAGACAGCTTAAGAAAAAAAGGGGAAGAGAAGCACAGAAGGATTAAAAGCTTGCCCCACGCTGCCAGGAAAATGAGAGGTAGAGTTTACATACACACAGAGTCCACACTTGTGCATCCCAAGGGCACGATGACGATTCACGTCACTATTTCAGAAATACTTGGTTGGTCAGCGCTGGGCACAAGAATTATGGATCACAAAAAATATTTAAGCCAAGCCTGAGTTTCTGTGGTTAAGCTGACCCTTCTCAATTCTGCTTCTGAAATGGACTGTTGCTTTTTAAGGAAACCACAGGAGAGCTCAGGGTCTGCTCCTGCTGAGGCTGTGGGGCCTTCAGCAGGGACAAGTGACTCTTCCAAGAGACCATTTTGATGGCAAAACTTGAGTTCAATAAGCTAGAAAGGGAAACAACTTATTATCAAGCATTTGTTCACAGACTGCATAATCAGTATAACTAAAGGCAGCAGTTTAACAACAATCACCACTGACTTATTACAGATCAAGAGAAAGAACTTGTAGAAGGGTTTTGGGGTTTTTTTTGCTTTATCTGTTACAAAAAATACAAAACACAAAAGACATCAAGAGTGACACTTCAAAGATTAGCAAGTATCTGAACATTATGGAGGGAAAAGTAGCCACCTTCCTAGATCAAATCTCTTACAAGGATTATCTTCCTCTGCTGATTGATTTCAAGAATGATTTCAAAGACTTTAGGGAACATAATAATCAGCATCTTAGAAGAGATGGCTGCATAAATTATCTCAAGGTGCCATCAAGATTCATTGCAACATACCCATGATCAGGAGCCAGGATTTTTCCATTTCTATTTTTCCCCTCCACAAAACTATATATTATCCATAATGGTTATGCAAATCCATACCATTAGCACAAAGCAGCAGAGAGAAGGAAATCAAACATCACGCCAAGTTATCAATTGTCTTCTACCCTGACTCCCACTGCAATACAAGCATCTATTCAATTAAGCTTCCTGATAATTAAAGGCCTTTCAGCTCTGCACATATGCATGTAATCATTACCCCACCCTCTTTTGGCACCACTCTTCTGCTTAATCACTCAGCTGTGCTGAAGGGGGGACAAGAGGGGAGCACTAGACTTCTCCCAGGGACAGAACAGTGTGGGGAACCCTGCACCCCCATTTTCCCTCAAGAAGGATCGCACCTACCTCAGGAAAGAAGACCCAAACACGGCCTTTCTCATCCCTAAATCAAAAAGCACTTACAAAGGCTACAGCAAAAGAAAAAAAAAGGCATGTGCTGTGACCTGTAGTTTCCAGGGGTTCTCGCTGAAAGCAAATAACCAGCAGGCCCAAGGCAGAGGGCACCTGGTACTTCACAGCCTGCTCATCCAGGAAATAAAACCTTTTACCCTTCAAATGGGGGTTGGGTAATTACATGGTACAGGTATGTTCTCCTACTGCAGCTGTGGTTTATGAGAAAAGAAAAAAAAAAAAAGTCTTTGCAAGACTCTGAAGACAAAAAGCCCCAGAGATGGGACCAAAGACTCTTCTTTTCACACTGAGAAGTTACACGTCCCTCAGTGAGAAATTCAGCAGGTTACGACTCACACTGCCAGACCACGTTGTGTTGGTTCCAGAATGAGAGACTTTAGGAGAGCCCCAGTCACAGGTCACAGCCTTACACGCTGCTGTTGTCAATCACGTTTTTGCTTTAACATAAAACACTCACGGGCAGATGTTCAAAATTCAGTCCAATGGTTTTGAAACCACTGTTTTTGACATCTAACACCCACAAAACACCTCAATGGTAACTGAGCACATGAGTACGAAGAGCCTGTGCAATTTTTTCACTTTTTTTTTTTCTCCAGACAATGATTAGTAATTTATGCTTTGGATACATCCATTGGGACCTTACTGCTCCGAGCACAGGGCGAGCATTAGACAAGCCAATTACCTCCCCACCAAACAGCCCATTGGTCATTGGGCCAACAGGGTGACGCTGAACTGACACTTTTTGAAAAAAGGCAAGTTCTCCTCCACAGTTACTACTTCCCTTGTCTGCTCTTAAATATAAACAAGAAACAAACCAGGCTATAATCTGTGAGGGGAGATCATCAGAAGCCAGTTCACTGGTCTTGCAACTGGTTCATAAAGCGCATGCAGGAGCTGGTGGTCTCTAACTCTAACACAAAACACGCGTCCAATTCTGTAACTAAAGGTTGCAAAGTAACTTCCCCCAAACCCCTCCTTTTCCAGTACACAAAGCTCTTGAAATAGGCATTTTCTTTCTACATGGGACAGCTAAACATTATTTGGGGGGGGTGGCAGACAGGGCAAACCAGGAAACCAGGACACAAAGCCTCTTGTTTACTTAGAAGTTTACAGGGCATTGAAAAAATCAGTTTTCTCCACAGGGGGACCCGCCTGTCCCTCCGCCCCGACCGTGATTTTCAGTCCCAGCCGGGAACCCGCCCCGTAGGGCGGAAAGCGCCGAGATTTGGATCTATCTCTGCCCCACACCCGCCCCGGGCTCGCCGCTCCCTCCCAGCGCCCCGCACGACCCGGGAGCCGGCCGGGGGAAGCCCCCGGCGTCGGAGAACGGGACGGGACGGGACACCCCTCCTTACGTGCTTCAAGCACCGCTCCTTCAGCTTCTCCACCGTGGTGTCCTCGGGGACCTCCTCCAGCCACTCCGCGCCCTCCATGGTGCACACATGGAGCCTCAGCACCTTGCCCGCGAAGATCTTCTCCTCCTGCACGAACATGGCCCCGGGCCCCACCGCCGGCCCCGGGCCCCGCTCTCTCCCCGCCGACGCCTCCTCAAGCAGGCCCCGGGCACCGCCGTGCGCCGGGCCCCGCGCTACCGCCCGCCCATGAAGGTGACCCCGCCAGGCCCGAGGGGAGCGGCGAACCCGGCCGGGCCGCGCTGGGAGAAGGGGAGCTCGGTGGGCCCCCGGCGGCGCTGTCCTGGCCCCGCCGCCCTGGTCCCGGCCCCGCCGCCGCCGCTCCTGTCACCGCCTGGGCCCGCCGGTCCCTCCCAGGGGACGGGGGCGCTCCCGCCGCGACCGGAACAGGAAAAAGGCTAGCTCTGCGGGGCATGCTGGGAGATGTAGTTTTCTGGGGGATGCGCCGGAAGTGAAGGCCGCGACGGCCCCGGGCGGGAATAAATCCCTCTGACCCCTGGGTGCGCAAGGGAGAATTTTTCAATGTTTATTAAAGGCCCCGCGGCGGGAGGGGCGGCTCAGACTGAAAAAAAATAATTTTTTAAAAAAATATATTTTCGCAATGCATCGTGGGAATGCCGCCGCCCCGGGGCACTGTGGGAAGTGTCATCCTCCCCCCGGGGCACGCTGGGAGTTGTAGTCCGCAGCGCTTAGGGCCAGGGCGGGCAGCGCTCGGTCATCGGGCAGCTCTCGGTCAGCGGGCTGCTCTCGGTCAGCGGGCTGCCCCGCCGACACCCGCCGCGGAGTCTCCGCAGGTCCCGGGGGATCCCTGCACTCCGCGCCCGGGCGGGAGGGGACGGCCGGGGGACGCGACGTTCTCCCTTCCGCCATTAGAGGGAGACCGCGAGCTGCCGGCGGCGCCGCCGGGCGGGGGACGCCTCCGCGCCGCGGGGACCCGGGCCCAGCCCCGGCGGGAGGGCGGCTGCCCTGGGCACCGGGAGAGGCTGAAGCCGCCCTCGGGGACGCACAGAGCGGGGCAGCCCCACGGCCGAGGGGGAGCTGACGATGGGGACTGCACCGGGGCCTGTCTGTGTGTCCAGGGCCTGTCTGTTTGTCCCGGGCCTGTCAGTCTGACCAGGGCCTGTCTGTTTGTCTGGGACCTGTCCTGTCTGCCCAGGGCCTGTCAGTCTGTCCAGGGCCTGTCTGTGTGTCCTGGGTCTGTCTGTCTGTCCCGGGCCTGTCAGTCTGTCCGGGGCCTGTCCTGTCTGTCCAGGGCCTGTCAGTCTGTCCAGGGCCTGTGTGTTTGTCCTAGGCCTGTTTGTCCAAGCCAGGACTGGCCTGTCTGTCTCTGTCCGTCTCCCATCCCTTTCACATGCCCCAGGGTGCCCCAGGCCGCAGAGAGTCACTTTCTGGGCAGTGAGTGATAAAAATTGAAGCCTAATCCATAGGAAGAGGCTGCCCCCGCTCTTCTACACACTCAGTGTGCCTCGGCTTGTTTTCCCTCCCCAGATTATTGCCAGCAGCCTGACAGGCTGGGGGGCTTTTTGGTGTTAAATTTGCCATTAAAGGGAGCTTGAAATGGAAAAAAAAAAAAGGGACTTCAGCTCTAGCTGCTGGGGGTTTATGTGTGTATTAAACGGAGCTGTGCTTGTCTAGGAAATATGAGGACTATGTCATCGTTTCATCTCGGAGTGAGCGCTGTAATATTCATGTTACACGCAGTCTGGAGTTGGTTGAACGTCAGCTAAAGCTCTCTGGAAGAAATAAATCCAGACAGAATTAGCAGACCCAGAGACAATAAAGGCAATAAAGTGTTACGTGAGAAGGAGCTGGGAGCTCCGGAGAGGCAAGAGTCGATCCCATCAAAAAGCAGATTTAGTTTTAGGCTGTCAGAAGCACAAGTTACTGCTGAAGCCCCCACTCAAGAGTGCGTTTTTGGGGTCTTTATGCCTAAATCGTGCTGGGCCGGCAGCTCCCAGGGGCCAAAGGGGAGATTTTCTTTCCCGTTTTCCAAGATGTGAAGGAATCACGTCCCTTTCCACCGTCCTTGCTGGAGACAGCAGCTCCTGGAGCCCACGAGAGGGAGCAAATTCCCCCTCAGCCAACTCCCGGCCACCACCAGCTCCTTTTAGGGACAACCTGCGCGAGTTTTGCCCCCAACGAGGATGGCTCTGGAGCCCTGGGGTGACTCCTGGGGCTGACCCGAGGGGAAGGTGCAGGTCCCGGGGGACAGCAGTGGGGTGACCCCCAAGTCCTGCCCTGCCAGCCGGGAGCCCTGGCTCCAGCCAGTGCTGCTCGAGGCTGCGTCCTGGCCACAAAAGAACCGCTCTTTTCTTCCGATTACCTTCTTCTGATTATTCTTCTGATAGTTATTTGCTCCCTGCAACTTTTCCTGCTTTGTGGGTAGAGCTGGAAGTCTGGATGCCAACTCAGGAAGGCGGCTCTCGGTGACCCCGGCGGTGGGGGAGAGGAAGGATAACGTTTTACTAGGAGATATTTTAAAACAGCGAAGAAAGGTTGGGTGATTTCATGGCAGTTGTGAGCGCTGGGTGCGGGGAGGCTGCGTGGAAGTCACACAGCCATAAAGGGGGCTCTGAGCAGCCGCTACTGCGAGTAGAAGCAATATTTGGAGATGAATCCGGAGCTGAGGCAGAAAAAAAAAGATTTCTGCTTTCTGGCCATATCTTGCATCAAAACAGTGCTTGCCTAACACAAGTGGAATACTTTATTTTCAGGCTTTGAATGCAGCTCCCGTGTGCTTGATAAAATGTACCCATAAAATTGCAAATACAAGGCAATTTGACTACTGATGGCTAATGCATCATAACAGCTAAGGAAATGTGGGCATTTAAAAATACCCCATTTAAACGTCGGGCATTACCTCTGTTACTTGCACTGTAGCAGAATAAATAAACAATATGTGTGTATTATGTTAATATTGTCCAAAGCCAAAAGAATGAGTGCACAATGTGTTACTTGCTTTTTATGACTGATCCATTATGGCCAGAGATCAACGTGTGAATGAGAAAAGAGGGAAATCAGCGGCTCTTTTCCTTGGAGAAATGGCTCCTTTTGTTTTATGTCTCCAGGTGAATTATTTTCCGTGATTGCATCTAGCAGCAGGAACCTCTTCCTTCCCTGAGAATGATATGGGTCCCAGGGAAGACGGTTGTGAAACTCTGTTGATTTGATGATTGTTGTTGGCCTGGGGGCTGCCCCGTGTTCTTGGGGGGTTAAAGCAAACCA
>JAHREE010135143.1:0-42342 GCA_033628505.1 Tringa tobata | reverse complement strand
CTTCATGTCCATCACTTGTCCATCTCCATGTCCATCCCTTGTTCTCTCCTTGCTCCTGCTCCCAGCTGGCCAACTGGGGCAGATAAGATTTGGGATGGGGAAGGGAAGGGAGGTTCAGCACTTCCTTGTCCAAAAGGGCTCGAAGGACTTGGCCAGGGCTGTTTAGCAGCTTGGAGGGTGTTGGAGGCATTGACTGGGGCCAGGAGGTGGATTTGGCTTGGGCAAAGCACTGGGATCCCACCAAAGGGGGTGCTGGGCACCCCTACAACATCACAAAGCCACCTGAGCAAAGCAGAGCAGGACCCGTTGTGTCCCTACATTTATTCTCCCCTTTAATCTCCCGAAATCCCAGTAGAGTCTGTCGGTGGCTGCATTAGGATGATTTATGACTTGCCCTCTGCCAGCAGTGCATTAGGCACTCGGCAAATAATCGTCCTCCCAAAATGTGAGCTTGTCCCAGCTGTGGGGTGTGCTGGGGGGGACAAGAGGGAGAAAGGCTGGATGGGGCTGTGCAGAGCCTTGGAGAGCAAAATTTGGGTGAGTTTGGCTCCTTTCCCTTCCCCGGGCTCATCAAAAGCCGCTGAGCTCAAACTGGAGCATCCGTTTCTTGTGTGAGGGATGTGGGTCCGATTCCCTGCCTCTGCCAGGGCTGTGTTAACTGTGGTACCCACGTTAGGAGGAGGATGGAGACATCTCCAGAAGGTGAGGGAGATGCTAGGTGAGGTGTTCGCTCTTCAGAAGTGCCTACTGGTGGTAGTAGAGCCCCTAAATTGTGCATCAACCAGGATGAATGGGGACAGTAGAGGTTTGTCTGCTTTGGGGAGGGGTCTGTTTGTGGGGTTTATAATGGTGATAAAGGGTTGGGGACTGTGGGACAGGGACAGGATTGGAGCAGGGAGGTCCAGGATCATCCCCCAGCTCTGTCTCGCTTTGGCTCTGCCACCGGGTGCATCCCACGCTGCAGTACCAGGGGGGGCTTGGCTGGGGCTCCAGATGTCCCATGGTCAAGGGCAAGGGGGTCTCAGTGACAGGGTCCTCATCAAATCATGGACTTCTCTCCGCTGTCCACCTCTGCAGCTCTACAGCCTCACATTTTTCTCGGAGCCGAGCGCTCCGGGAGAATGAAGACAGGAATAAATTAGTTACGAGCAGGCTCATCAGCCAAGAGACCTACAGTGTCGTGGCTAAAAATAGGTGAGAAGCAGAAATGCTCGGGCTTGAAGGCAAGTCAGAAAAGAAGAATTTGCCCACAGAAACAGGCTATTTTAGGGGATTTACACTCTCAGCTGAAAAAATAACAGAGGCACAGGTTACTGGGCCGAATGTGCTGCAGCCCGGCCACTATGAGTAATTCAGCGGCAATAGTTGAACGCAACGATGTTTTGGCTGGAGGCATTTAAACGCCGGCATCTCTGGAGAGCGTGGGGCAGTGGTTTTCCCCAGGAGCTTGGAAGCTGCCATTTCATTCCTTTTTAACGTGGTTCCTGGAGAAAAGGGGGTTCATGGGACCCGTCTGCCCTACGGGTTCAGGTTCAGCGTGACGAGGGACTGAGCGGTCCCAGACGGGAAGGACTGGGGATGAAAAGCAAATCCTGCCGGCAGCCACGGGGAAGGAGAGGCTTCACACCCCACTTTAGACAACCGAGCATCCCTTTGGGAAGGAGAGGAAGGAAACAGGACCCCGTCTGCTGCTCGCAGAGCCCACGGGGATGCTCTGGGTGCAGGACTTCACTCGGCTTCTCCACCCTGGGGAACTCGGCGACGCTTCGCGAGGCTGCGTCTGCAGAGCTGCAGAGTTTTCCAGGCTCCCAGAGCCCCGAGAAGAAATTCCCAGCCCAGGAGCGAGCGAGACGAGCACGTGGGAAGCGATCTGGACGGGAGCGGGAGTCGTTAGGACGCCACATGTCAAGGGCCCGGTGGGTTTTAACCAGTCCCTTTGCGGCTAAGTTGCATTTTAAGCCCTTCATAAATACAGGGCTGTCACAGGAGCGCCTGGACTTTGTGTACCAGACAGTGCTTTTTACACTTTATTTATGGCGGCTCTTAAAACTCGCAAACTGGTTTGCATAAACACACCCCCGCACGCCCGGCGCGGGGCTGGCTGGCAGGTGCCCGACCTCTGACAAAGCTGTTTGGGGACAGGAGCCTGGCTCGGACGTGCCCTGCTCGGGGGAGAGCTGCAGGGAGACCATTTGGGGACACAGGGATGGAGGAAGCCCCCCACACCATGGGTTGAAATGGGGGAGAAGCAGGATACTGCGGAATGTTTCGGTAGCATCCTCATTGGAGCTGGTTTGGTGCCTGGAGTGAAAGTCCCTTCTAGGGAAACTGAGGCACGGGGCTGGTGGAGGCTTTCCAGCCGACTTTGTAGCGATAGGATGAAGGGGAAGGGTTTGACACTGAAAGAAGGGACACTGCGATGAGATCTCAGGAAGAACTTCTTTGCTGTGAGGGTGGTGAGAGCCTGGCCCAGGTTGCTCAGAGAAGCTGTGGTTGCCCCATCCCTGGAGGGGTTCAAGGCCAGGTTGGAGGGGTCTTGGAGCAACCTGGTCTGGTGAGAGGTGTCCCTGCCCAGGGCAAGGGGGGGTTAGAACTAGGTGGTCTTTAAGGTCCCTTCCAACCCAACCCGTTCTATGATTCTGTGGTGGGCAAGCTTTTCCATGCTTTGGGGTATTATGGGTGCGTTAACCCCTCTCTAGCCACGGGTCAAAGCTTTACCTGCAGCAGGGACTTGGCTCCGGGGACTCCTCAGTGTCCTGTGGAGTGGAGGAACTCCAGGGTAAGTTAGGATTGATGCACGGTGATCCCACATGTGCAGAAACCCCATTGGGTAATGGGTGTGCAGATGGGACCTGTTCCTCAGGCTGGTGGAGCAGTGATGTAAAAGCATCTTTAAACCTCCCGTGACCCATCAGGATGCTCTGCTCAGGTCTGGGAAACCCCAACGTGGGAGTGGAGGATGTAGGGGCAGGGTCTTGATCACGTGTGCTTGAGTTTTTTGAGCATCAGTCCCTATATCCAAAGGGAGGTGAAGTCAGCACAGCTGAGCCTGAGCCAAAGGAGGATTTGGCAGCAGAACACGGTATTTCGGTAGCCATCACGCTTGCATGTTTAATAGCTCACTGTGGTTCCTGCTGGCAGACCTGGGATCGGTGCAGGAGAACATCTGACCTGTTTTGGCCCGTGGTTCAGCCATGGTCAAAGTGCCCAGGCAGTGGGATGAGTCCCACCATGTTGGGAAACCCATGGGGACATCTTTGTCCACTGTGAATGTGGAGGGGTGCGACGAACTGGCTCAAACAGGCTGTGTCAGTGAGTGGGAGAGCTTCAAGGGACAAGGTCTCATGGACATGCTGGCCCGAGGGGACTTGCCTGCATCCAAGGCCAGATGTCTGTGGGTGGTGTTACCAACATGGGCCAGTTTGATGGTTCAGCAAGGAGGCTGTGGGGTCTTGCCCATCTCCCCACGGTTCATGGTCTCTCACTGGATCTAGAGCAGGCCATGAATATGTAGGATGGTGTGGTGGTTGTTATATGAAGCTGTTGAGATATGTCCCAAAGAGCCATCGGGACCATTCTCGTGGTGTGAGAGAGATGTCTGCTGTCACCAAAGGCAGTGCAGGAGGAGTTTCTCCATGTCATTCAGTTTGTCATCCTGGATTGACGTCTCTAGACCATCTCATGAAGATGCTGCTCCAGGGGGTTCATAGAGTGTCTCAGGTCCTCTGCAATAGCCTCTTCTGGGGTTTAAATCTCCTGGTGGCTGGACACCTTCCCTAAATACCTGTCTTAAATCTTCCAGGCTTTGCCCCAAGCTGAGAACTTCTTCTTGTGCATGCCATGGCCGGAGATCACCCTTTTCTTTGTAACTTTGTTCTTCTCTCTTGCCTTGTCCTCCCCCACATACTTTTCATCTCATATTACATACCCTCCGTGCTGTCCAGGATGCAATCAATGATAATTAATGACAATTAATGTTAGTCAAAATAAACCAGGGCCTGAGTTTTGACCAAACCAAAGCCTTGAGCTTTGACCGGGTGTGTCCAGGCTCTTGCTGTGGGTGCACGGCTCAGCATGGTGTTGACCAATGCTAACTTGGGCTTTGAGCTCACCAGACCACTAGCCCCAGACCCTGGCCTGCAGTATTCAATGATTTGGTTGTAACCAGGTGGTCCTCACCCAAGAAAAGACTGACGGTTGGTCGGGAAGGAGGGGAGAAACCTTCCTTCTCCATGAGGTCCCCAGCAGAACAGTTCAGGATGGGGAAAGCGGAGCAGCTCCTGCATGGAGCTCTCTGCAGCATCTCCCACCCTCCCTCTGGGCAAAGGACTTGCTACTGGGTGGCAGAAGAATCATTTCCATAGTTTGGGGGGTTGGACTAGATGATCTTCAGAGGTCCCTTCCAACCCCATATTATTCTGTGATTCTGTTTTCAGTTGATTTTTCTGGTTCATACAACCCATAATGGTACTCTGAAGAGCAGGGTCTTGTATTGGAGGCTTCTTGTGTTTGAGAAGAAAGTGGTTAGATGGGACCTGTTCTTGGAGGTGTTTGCAATGAGAGGTATTTGCCCCTTCCCACCTCTGCTCCTGCTTCCAGGTCCCGTAGGGCCATCTCCAAGCATGGACCCTCTGGCTTGCAATCAGCAAGCTGTGGTTGTGCCTCCAAGGTGGCGTGGACCAGGCTGGCCTGCTGTCTTCTGCTGCCCAGGGATCCGCGTGGTCCTGGGGAAGGAAATCAAGGTGGTGGCTTCATCTGGATTGTTGGTACCGCAGCCTTGAAAATGTTCCGCAGCTCAGGAGCCCTCTCTGGAAAAATGAAAAATAAAACAACATGACTTTTGTGAGCGTGCTCTTGCTGAAGACGCAATAAATAAGGAGACTGAACGGCACGGGAGCAATTTACTGCCACAAATGGTTTTTCACTCCAAGTGAATTGGGAAGATATCCAAAGTTTGACCTCTGAAAATGAAATTACTAGCCTGGCATGGGAAAAAATGATCCAGAGCCTCCAGCTTTTAAGCCTCCTCCTCCTTCTCCTCCCACCCATCCCCAGCTTGCTTTTAACCAAACACGCCGGCGCCTCTTGCCAAATACGCGGCGTAGTGCTACTGAGATGCGGACAAGTGTCTGCTGCTGCCCGGCGCTGCCAGTCGGCTTTAATTTTACCAGCGGGCCCTTTGCAGACATGAATCAGGCTGCTTTCGAGGGCTGGACCCAAACCAGGGCTCCACTTGTGATTAAATGTTTGAAGGAAGCAGCCAACTGGCATGGGAGCCTGCGAGCTGAGCGGGGCCGCGTCACATGAAGGCAACTCGATTTCTTCACCCTCAGCGTAATTCATGAAGATGCTGCAAGCAGGGAAAAATGAAGTCATTTTCTCGCCCTTTTGCAAAATGATGACTTTTTTTTTTTTCTTTCAGTTTCGTGGATTTTTTCCCCCCCTTTTCTCCTGGGTTTCTGCAGTTTCCAGCCAAGTGCTCCACGTTCTTGTGTAGTTTGTTGTAAGCTCATGTCATGCGTGGCCAGGGCTTGCTGACTTGTCAAGAGGTTTGGAGCAAGCTGTGGGGACAGCGTAAAGACCAGAGTAGGTGAAAGGAAGGAAAATGCCTGTCCCTGTGACAGCATCCACCCCAATATCATTGCACATCTCCACCTCTGCAGATTCAACAGTGGCCCCACACCACTGTGCTTGGACTAGGTAGCTGGTGGCCACCAGGTACAACTTGGAGAATCGTGTGCTTAAAGCCATCAACTCAATGAGGAGCTCAGGGCTGATGGCGGATCTGTATGGCTTGGGTTGGAAGGGAGCCATAGGGATCATCATAGACCCGTAGGGCTGCCCTTTCTGATGGCCACAGGGACCAGTGGTAGAGCATCACTTCAACAACATCAGGTTTGTCCTGAGGATGTTCAGAACCTGGAGGAGAGATGACACTCCACAATGGCATATTCATATGAGTTTTGCCTGATCGGTGGGAGAAACACATGAAGCAGGTGGCATCTTCAGCTTTGGTAAGGTGACACAGTGCTGGCTGGGCTCTCTAGACCACTGCTTAGCCCCAGGTGACAGAGTGGAGCATGGGATGGCTTTTAGCATCATTGGGGTGGTGAACACCACCAAACTCATTCTGGGGACCCTCTGGGGTCCGCTACTATTCATCAAGGAGTCCTTCCAGCCATGTAGTGGGGTCAGCACACACTAACTTGCCTGACCACACGGTGGGCACCATGCCTTGAAAAACAGCCCTCTCCCCACATCCCCAGGGCACCACAAGCTTTTAAAAGACCCATAAATGCTGCAGGGAGCGTAAATGTCTCCGCTGCCTTCGTGCAACGTAATCGCCCAAACCACCTCAAATCCCCTCGATGACATAACCTTTTAAATCACCGTCAGTTTTTAGTGGGGCTGTAAGTGCTGAAACCACTAATAATACACAAGGGCAGGCGTGTGCTTATTCATGAAAGAACTTAAGCCTTGACGTGTCCCGCCGGCTGTTCAGGGCTTGGGGACACGCCATGGGAGAGCAGAAGCAGCCACTGGGCTGTGTTGGGAGTTACAGGGTCTGGATTCCTGCAGGTCCAACCAGGGTCGGAGCTTGGTCCTGCAGGACCAGGCGAGGCTTTTTGATGCAAACGTTAAGGATGACTGAACTAGGCTTTCTGGACAAATCTCTGTGGTTGTTGGTGGTGATTATGGACACGGTTTGTCCCTTGGGTCTTGCCGCAGGCTGGCCTTGTCCTGCCAAAGGGTTGGTGTGTAACCAAGGGCTTGGAGATGGAGGGGGTTGATAGGGACCTGCTAAAATCCAGGGAGAGAGGAGATTTCCAAAGGGAGGAGGGGAGAGAGGAGATCTCACCAGTTGTGCTGGGCACCATCTCATCCATCTCCCTGTGCCACAGCAAGGTTAAACCCATGCTGATGTGGGTTGGATCGTTTCTGGGACAGACACCTCCAGTTCAGGAGCACAGCTGGAAACTGGCTCTTCTTAGGATGACAGGATCAGGGAAGAAGAGAAGAATACATGGTTTTGTGCTTTTGGGTGCCAAAAGAGCATGAGGTGGACTTGCTGTCTGCATGGACAGCCCCATAAATGAAGAGCATGGTTCAACCCAACTCTAGACAGGACAATACTGTGTCAAGCTCAGTAAAGCCAAGGAGCTGAGCCTGGTGGAACAGGGCAAGCCAGCACAGTCCTGCTCCTCAGGATGCTCCTGATGCTCAGCTACCTGTGTACTGATAGCTCTTGTCCAGGGGTCCTTGACAGAATGAGCTGAAGCTCTTAAGGGGAATAAGAATGTGTTTCTACCCCAAAATGTTTTTTTTTTTCCTCTTTTTTTTTGGGTATTAGTGAAAATGTCTCCTAAATTCAGGCTCTTCTATCTCTTCTACCACTCACAGCCCATGGCATCACCCTGAAATCACCTGTCCGTCTTAAAGTGAGCATTTCTACTGACATATTTGAGAGAGAAAATTCTAATTTATGCCTCAAACCCACCCATTCTGTTCCTTGCCTGCAAAGGGAGTCCAGCTTGCACAGAGGAGTTGCCAGTTGGTCAGATGGGTCCCAGGCTAAAAAAATAACAAATCATGGCAAAAAAATGGTTTTGGGGGAATGTATTCAGTTGGGGTTTGGTGGATGGGATACGACTATTAGCTGCTCATGGGGGACAACATGAAGACATCCATAGAGTGGTTTGGGTTGGAAGGGACATTGAAGATCATCTAGTTCTAACCGTCCTGCCATGGGCAGGGCCACCTCCCACTAGACTAGGTTACTCAAAGGTCCATCCAACCTGGCCTTGCTCTTCTCATCACGGAGGGAGAAGACATCTCCCAAGGACCATCTGTTTTTCTCACGTAGCTTCTCCTGGTTGACTTTCAGGGCCGGATATGTTCTGCGACTTCAACGGCAAGAAGTACAGCCCGGGCGAGAGCTGGCACCCCTACCTGGAGCCACAGGGGCTGATGTACTGCATCCGCTGCAGCTGCTCTGAGGCACGTCCCCCACGAGGTTCCACGGGAGGTGGTGGGAATGCTGCTGCAGTGGGGCATCACTTTGGCAGCTTTTAAGTTCTGGTGTCTAATTTAACCAGAGAAGACCTTTCCAGTCCCGTAGGGACATTGGATTAATCTCCTTCCTTTTGAAAAAGCCCCATGTCCCCCTGGGACAACCTATTGGGTTGACCTTGTGAGGGAGATGTCTCAGCGGTGTGGGTGGAGGTGGCTCAGGGCTGCTGTGAGATCACAAATGATCTTTGATGATGAGAGACGAGACCATGAGCTGGATGGGTTTGAGCTGGGGATGGAGATCATAGAATGGTTCATGTTGGAAGGGACCTTAAGGGATCATCAAGTTCCAACCCTACTGCCATGGGCAGGGACACCTCCCACTAGAGCAGGTTGCTCAATGAGATGTCCTTGGCTGGGTGAGCTACACCAGCACAATCTGTTGTGATAATGTGGTCATCATCCACCACCTTCTTCCTCGTGCAGGGGTGAACATGTAGCTGAACGAACCATCTTTCTCTCTGTATCTCCCCAGAACACCAACATCAGGTGCTACCGGATCCAGTGCCCAGCTCTGCAGTGTGCCAGCCCCATCACAGACCCCCAGCAGTGCTGCCCAAGGTGTCTTGGTAGGTGGACATCCTGTGGGGAGGAGATGATAAGGTGGCCATGGTCCTGCAGGGCGTACCTCAACTGCAGCCATTTGAATGCTCACGCTTGGAGCAACGCAGCGATGCTGGGTCTGGCCCTGCTCAGGGTTTCATGGCAGCAACGGGCTGCTCACGTTGCTTTTTACCCCCCAAAATATCACTTTGATGGACAAGTGGTCTTCAACAGACCACTTTCTCCAAATCCCCTTCATCCTCAGAACCCTCAGAACATCCTGTCCCTTGTAGGGACCGACAAAATGTCAGTTCCCTGTTCAAGGACAAAGCAGAAACTGGCACTTTATTCAGGTCGTTTGCCAGCAAAATGTTTTGGGTAGAGGAAAAAGAATAATTTTGAAGAATTTAAACAAAATCCTTGATTTTTTCCCTCCTTTGGGTGTAATGACCTTCAACATCAGATGGAGTCAGGCAAAAAGGGCTTCTCCCATGGGTAATTGGCTAAAAATTAAAAATAGTGGGTTTTTTCTAATTTTTTTTCTCTAATTTCCCAACTTGCCAGTGGTTTTTTTTTTTCTAGCTTTGCCACCACTCTGGCATGGCAGGGAACAAGATCTTGGGAGATCAGACTTCCAGGTTTTCATAGAATCACAGAATGGTAGGGGTTGGAAAGGACCTTCGGAGATAATCCAGTCCAATCCCTTGCCAGAGCAGGGTCACCCAGAGCAGGTTGGACAGGAACACGTCCCAGATGGGGTTTGAATGTCTCCAGAGAAGGAGACTCCACTACTCTGTGCTGAGCTTAGTGCGGTCAGGGCAGCCCCGTTCTCCAAAAGCTTTTGACCACTCAATGCCCCGGCCACTTCTTCCTAATAACTGGGGTGTGTAAAGTTCTCCTTGTCCTTTTGGGATGGTCTGGTGGGGAATCTGCTGAGCATCCGAGCTAGGTTGGGGCCAGGCAAGGGCTGATTCTCAGCCCAGTTGCTTTCTCATCTTCTTTTCCAGAGCCACATTCCCCTTCTGGCCTCCGGGCACCCGTCAAGTCCTGCCAGTACAACGGGACAACCTACCAGCAAGGCGAGATGTTCACCACCAACGAGCTCTTTCCCAGCCGCCAGGCGAACCAGTGTGTGCAATGCAGCTGCTCCGTAAGCTACCTGCGAGCCCATGGGAGGTGGGGAGGGCTTGGGATCTACTTCTGCACCCCAACAGTGTCCCACCAGGTCAAAAACCTCGTGAGAACCATTGGGTGGTACCAGCCCATGGTGGGATGGCTTATCATCAGGATCAGGTTATCGGTGCAGGAGATTGAGCTTCCTCTGAAGTGGTTCTGGGTCTTCCTTGTCCAGTGACTAAGGACCACCACAGAGCTTGGTGCTCCCCCCCTCAGCCCAGGTGCCTTATCTGGCCTTGACACCGAGCAGGGTGGACTGTAAATGTCTGCTGGGCCCTGGGGTTGGAGCACAAAGCCTGCATCTCCTCCCTGGTGGGAACAGCACAAACAAGCTGTTCCAGGGATGGGATATTCACTGGAGATCCCACAGGCCAGTTCTGGACTCTGCTGGGGCTTCTTGGAGGGGGGCAGGGGGACAGCCCTGTCCTCATTGAGCATTTGCCTGCTGGAGGACAAGTGCTGTCCCCACAGCATCCAACTGTCCCACCTGCCCCTCTGAGGCATTGTATGGTAGATGGTTGGCAGAGAGGACAACCAGGAACCTTTCCCTGTACAGGCTCGCTACAAAGCAGATGGGGTTTGTGGCGAGGGGGAGTTCAATGTGCCAACAAGGCAACACAGAAGCCAGCTCTTGGTCTTCAGAAGTTCTTGGGACATTGAGCGCAGTGTTAAGCTGGTGAGATTGAGCTCCAGAAAGAATTTGGTGGCTCCCAACCACCGCTGGGTGCCTGGGTCTTATGGTGTCTCCAGCATCCAGCTCCTGCCCATCATGGCTGGAGCTCACCCCCCGATGCAGCCAGGAGATGAGAGCAGAGAGACAGGGGCAGTGGAACCTTAGCAGTCAGAGACGGCGATGGGCAGGGACCTGGTGATCTTAGAATCAGAATCACGGAATGGTTCAGGTTGGAAGGGACCTTAAAGATCATCCAGTTCCAGCTCCCTGCCCTGAGCAGGGACACCTCCCACCAGAGCAGGTTGCTCCAAGCCCCCTCCAACCTGGCCTTGAACCCCTCCAGGGATGGAGCAGCCACAGCTTCTCTGGGCAAACTGTGCCAGGCTCTCACCACCCTCACAGCAATAAATTTCTTCCCCACAGCTCATCTCCATCTCCCCTCTTTCAGAGTCAAACCCTTCTGCCTTGTCCTATGGCTCCCCTCCCTCATCAAGAGTCCCTCCCCAGCTTTCCTGGACCCCCTTTAGGGACAGGGAGAGGCCCCCTTTAGGTACTGGTATCTTCATCCCCCTTGCTTGGATTTAAGTGGAAGCTGAACCCAGGGCTGAGATGTCCTTGAGCACCAGGAGCTGGTCTCATTTGGAAGCTCCTGAAGTGTGTTCACCAGCCCCCTGGGCCACTGTGTGTGGAGCTGTGCCCTGGAGAAGGGCTGTGCGTGTGCTCTCCAGGCTGTCTACAAAAAGCATTTGCAGTAAGCATCTGCCTTTCACGCTGTTGCAGTGACCTTTGCAGGATCGTTGCATGCCCATCTAGGGCTACAAAGATGATTAAGGGAGTAGAACATCTCTCTTATGAGAAAAGGCTGAGAGACTTGGGTTTTTTTAGTCTGGAGAAGAGAAGGCTGAGGGAGGATGTGATCAACACCTATATATTCTTAAAGGGTGGGTGTCAGGAGGATGGGGCCAGACTTTTTTCAGTGGTGACCAGGGACAGGACAAGTTTGTAACGGGCACAAACTTGAACATGGGAAGTTCCATCTGAACATGAGGAGGAACTTCTTTCCTGTAAAGGTGGCAGAGCCCTGGCAGAGGCTGCCCAGAGAGGTGGTGGAGTCTTTGTCTCTGGAGACATTCAAATCCCACCTGGACACGTTCCTGTGCGACCTGCTCTGGGTGGATCTGCTTTGGCAGGGGGTTGGACTGGATGATCTCCAGAGGTCCCTTCCAACCCCATATCATTCTGTGATTTTGTGATTCCTTGATGGTCTTGGCAGCCCTACCTGAGGTCTGCAGCAGCGGCCAGGATGCTGTGTAGTCCTCAACATGCATCCCCTTGATGGATTGCTCATCCACCACCCGTTGCCAGCACTGGAGGGATCTCCATCTCCGTGAGCCTCCAGCAATGCCCTGAGACAGGGCTTGGCTCCACTCTGCCCAGGTCTCTTCCACAGGCTGGGATCCTGCAAAAACCCATCAAAACTCAAGTCCTGACACTTCTCTTGGGAGACGCGAGGCAGCCGGGCCAGCGGCGATGGGGAAGGTGTGTGGAACGTGGAGCCGCGTGTGCCAGGAGCTGAGTGTTGGGAGATAAATGGAGCAGCTCCTCCCCCTTGAGAGGGAGTGAGGAAGGGGGATTGAAAGTACCGACCTTGGACTTTGATCTTGTGAGGAACTGCTCATACCAGCAGCAGTCTTTGCCATAAAAAAGAAGAGGGTTGCAAACGTGGCTTTCATCTCCCATCATACGGAGACCTTGGATGGGACCAGGCTCCTCTGGTCTGTTGTTTGCTTGCAGTAAATGATTGGACTAAGCTTGGCCAGGAAATAAAAAGGGGTGAGATCCCAAAACACCTCCCTCTCTTGTGCCATGAGCATGCACACGGTGGTTACCATCAGCTGATGGTTGATGTGATCTGTGCATCGATCCTGGCATCTGTGAGACCAGGACTGATGGTCTGAGCCTTTGGTGCTTGGGTATGTCTCGGAGCCAGGTGGCTTGGAGTTAGGTGGCAAGAGAAATAGCTTAAATGTAGAGATTATACAGCTTTTGAGGCTGGTTCTTCTCTTACGGACCCCAACTGGATGCCAGCCCACCAGGCTGGGGACAAACACCAGGAAGGAGTCTTCAAATCCAGCTGTACGTGCTCACCTGGCCCTGCTTTCCCACCCCATCTGCCACCATCCCCAGGAGCCTGTGGACCCTCGAGTCCCTCTCAGAGGCACTGGCTCTCGCTCAGGCTCTGTTTATTCGGCGGGATAATGCCCTTGGATACGAAGGGGAAAATAAAAGGATGGCTGTGGAGCTTCGCAGCGGCTGGGTCTCGCCGGGCTGTGTCTGATGTTGTCAGCTGCTAGAACAGCTGCGTGAACAGCTGGTCTGAACCTCTTTGAAAACCTCCCTGAGACCAGCGCCTCCGGGATAAATCCTGCTTTTTATGACGTTTGCTCTTTCCTGCCTGAGGCAGGTCTTCGCCATGAGCTGCTGGTCAGAAGGAGAAAGAAGGAAGAGGCTGAGTGGCCAAACCCCGCTCTCTGTAGATCTGGACTCCATGGAGGTCATAGAATCATAGAGTGGTTAGAATTGGAAGGGATCTTAAAGATTATCGAGTTCCAACCCCCTGCCATGGGCAGGGACGCTTCTCACCAGACCAGGTTGCTCCAAGTCCCCTCCAACCTGGCCTTGAACTCCTCCAGGGATGGGGCAGCCACAGCTTCTCTGGGCAACCTGGGCCAGGCTCTCACCACCCTCACAGCAAACAAGTTCTTCCTAATGTATAATCTAAATTTCCCTTCTTTCAGTGTCAAATCCTTCCCCCTTGTCCTATGGCTCCCCTCCCTGATCAAGAGTCCCTTCCCAGCTTTCCTGGAGCCCCTTTAGGTACTGGAAGGTCTCCCCGGAGCCTTCTCTTCTCCAGGCTGAACCTCCCCAAATCTCTCAGCCTGTCTTCACTGGAGAGGTGCTCCAGCCCTCTGAGCATCTTTGTGGCCCTCCTCTGGACTCATTCCAACAGGTCCATTTCCTTCCTGTCCTGAGAACTCCAGAACTGGATGCAATACTTCAGGTGGGGTCTTTCCAGAGCGGAGCAGAGGGGCAGTAGCACCTCACTCGATCCTCAGGTCCCTGAAGCAGAGAGCAGGGTTTGGTTTTCAGCGGCCTCCTCCAGATCCTCTCATTTACCAAACTTTCTTCTTCCTCTTTAAGTTCCCTGCACTCACAGTGGTTTGGCTTCCTGATGGTAGAAGAAGCTGCTGTGGTTCAGTTTTCTAAGGGAATCCTTGGTTAACCTCTTGGTTTCGGTTGACTGAGAGCTTATGGATACTCCAGAGGAAACTGCTGCATGGAAAAGAGGACCTTGCTGTTGAGGTCTGGCTGCTACTGGGCTCCTGAACATCCTTTTTACCCTTCTCCAAAGCAGCAAAAACTTAACCCTGCAGCAAACGGGTGCAAAGCCATTGACTGACGTGGGACTGGGATGCACCGAAGTCAAGACTGGCCTTGGCCCATGGTTTTCAGCTCGAACACTACAACAGTGGTATTTACCAAACTAACCACCAAGCCAGTGGTAGAAGGTCTATGCTTGGACCTCCATCCACAGCTCTCGACCCAATGTCTTTGTGTGCCCGGTTCTGGTGTTATCGAATAACCTGAGACAGAGGGAGGACAGAGCTGTGGCCCGGACCTGGGTCTGGGTTCAGCATCACGTTTCCCCTTTCCACCTTTCCTCCAGGCCCTTGTGCTGGGAGATGTCAGAGAATAGGTTCTTGGTGGGCATCATGCGGAGTTTATAGGTGTGTGGTGGCAATTTCAGATCTGGTAGCCCCTAACGATGGCCAAGAGAATGTGGACTGGCAATTGGTGGACCAGCCATGCCAGGAGAGAACACCACCCACCATGCAAGATGGAGAGTAAGGCAGGGGCAGATTGCATTGGCACCCCGACGCGGGTGACATACACCCCTGTCCAGACCTTGATAATGCTGACAAGGCTTTTTTTTTTTTTGCTCCTGTCTCCTAGGAAGGCCAGATTTACTGTGGCTTGGTGACCTGCCCAGAGCTGTTGTGCTCCTCTCCCCTAACTGTGCCGGATTCCTGCTGCCAGGTCTGCAAAGGTAATGAGGGGCCCAGGAGCTGCTCCTGAGAGAGGGCTGGGAGACCCTAGCTGGTTGCCACCAGCTGGTAGGAGCCATTGCAAGATACTTCAGCAGGATTTTGGAAGCCTGTGCTGTAAATGAGGCCACTTACTCTGTCTTGGTTGCACCAGGAAACAAAAGATGAGGGTTCCATTTCTTTCTTGGATGCTTCCCCTCCCACATTTAGCTGTGTCCTGCCTCCCTGCAGCACATATGGTGGCCAAAGCTGAGCTCTTTGCCCAGGCACTGGTGCAATCATGCAAGAGATGTGACCTGCGTGGAGGGTGGAGTCCTCCAGACCACTCAGCCACCAGGATGGAGATCTTTGTATGGACCATGTAAAGATTGTGCATGTTGCTATTGCTTCAGAGAAGTTTCCAGGACAGTCAGGGAACCCTTCTCCTTTCTACCCCAGTAAGGCATGGCAGAGTCTCACTCCCACAGCTCTCCATGGGGGAGAAACTCTTGAATTTGCTGCTGTTTCCCCTGACTCACACCTGGGAGGGTGAGGAGAAAGTCAAAGTCTATGTCTCCAAATGAGACAGACCCAGGAGTGAATGGGCAGGTTCACACCTTGCTGACAATGAAGTCACAGCATAAAATGACTCTTTAATATGAGAAATATTTATGAAGATGGAATGCCATGGTGGTCTCCTGGCCATGGACACAGAATGACCTCCTCTAGGTGCCTCCTCCAAACTCTCCCCTTCCGCACTTTGTGTTCCTCTCTCCTGGTTTTATTTGGTGCAGATGGGGCATGTCATTAACTCAGTAGAGAAGTGTCTTT
The DNA here is from genome assembly GCA_033628505.1 of Tringa tobata. Classification (NCBI taxonomy): domain Eukaryota; kingdom Metazoa; phylum Chordata; class Aves; order Charadriiformes; family Scolopacidae; genus Tringa; species Tringa tobata. The sequence continues at coordinate 26,964 of JAHREE010135143.1, read as the reverse complement.
GGATTTCTTTTAATGCCAGATCATCCCCATCACCTGATAATCTACTTCTGGGGTGTTTTCATGCCACCTAACTTCAGAAGCCACAAGGCCATGTCTTTCTTGGAGCTGACCTCTTGTTAATAGTCAGTGGGGATAAAAGGGGTTTGGAGGTATGGCTCCAAAGAGCTCTTTTCTCCCCAGACCTCACAAGTGGACCAGCACCCTGCAGAGAGCTCCTTTTAGCCAGTTGGACCCCAAAGAGAAAATCCTCGTTCCAGCCCTGCAGCATTTCACAGGACAATGTTTTTTCCCTTGCAGATGGCTCATATGAAAAGTCCACGGAGGAGGAACCCCTGCAGTTAAACAGAGGTGTTGTACGTGACATTTGCATTTTAAAACGCAGAATATTGCTTCTAGCACAGCCCCATTAAACAGCTCAAAGAAAGCCATTTGTCCTTGGCTACAGTCTTCTGCAAGGAAATGACCCACAGCAGCTCTAGGAGGGTAGTCGGTTCCTTGAACAGAACCACAGGCACCTGCTTTGCAGATGACTCATAGCTTGGTGTTGAGTCTAGGTGAGGGCTATCAGCACAGGCTGAGACCTCAGACAACCAGGGAAAGACTCTTGTCCTCTTTCTCTGATACATCTCTGAAGTATCTCTGATGTCTTTGGAAGAGCAAAATAACTGTGGGAACTGGAAATCTTGGGCACTTCTCCTTCTTGTTGGCCAATCTGGCTGAGGTTGGCCAATAGGTTAAACCAGCTGAGGAACAAGGTCAGAGCAGACTCAGAGGTGACCAACAGCCAGATATGACCGTTACCCATAGAGTCAGGTGGGCCAAATCTGTCTTTGGGGGCTTTTGCTTCAGGAGATGGCGTATCCTCTCCACCTTGGGCTCAGTGGTGTCCTGCCTCCCAGTAGTAGCTCCCACAGAGCAGTGGTGCTGTGCTCCCACACGGCAGTGGTGGAGCTGGCCACCGGCATGCTTTCCCCAGGCTGTTTGTATCGACAGCCCCAGCAAGGAAAAAGTGACTCCTTGGCTGCCGAGGGTGGATTCATGGTGACATTTCAGAGCTGGGCAGCCCATGCCAGGTCTGTGGGATTAGGTCACTTACAGCTCCTGGCCCTGCCCTTTTCCATACTGCTGGGTGAAACGCCAGCGTCACACCTCCACCACCTATAAAACCGCCAAAATAGACACAAGGAGACCCTTTGTGCTGCGTGTCATGTCCCAGCAGTTCGCTCTTGGAAGACCGGGATGTTCCCGGGATTTCAGTCCCGCTGGCTGGTGGCTCCACACCAACCCTCCCGGTGCCAGCCAGGTGAGAGGGTAGGACACGGCGCGTCTTTACCTCTCTGATCCTGCTTGGGTTGCATGGATGCCGGTCCTCAGTTTCCCAGCAGGCATCTAGAAAAGACTAGCCCATTTCCCTGCCCGTGTTGAGGATGTAGGACCTCACCTGAGGGCATTGGGTTGAGCTTGGAATGAGAAGGGTTATGCCCCAACAAGGGTGACTCACCTGCAGCAGAGGGAGGACAGCAGTGTGGGGCATTGACACAAACTGCTCAGCAACCCTTGGGTGGTTGCAGGCACCCGGGTCATTGCTCATCCCTGTGGACCTTCCATTCCTGATGGAAGGTGTGCATGGCTTTTTCCAGCATGCTTTGGAGCAAGAACAACCCAACTGCCAGGGTCTGAGTTCCCTTCTTTTCTTTGACTGCTCACAGAGGCACTCACAAGACCAGTGTTTGGGGGAAGCGATGGGCAGGAAACCACCTGGAGCCACCATGTCCACTGTTCTCAGTTCTTCCCTGGAGTTCATTCCCAGGAGCTTCAAACCCAAGGGAGGAGGTGGCACCACTGTGAAGATCGTCTTGAAAGAGAAGCACAAGAAAGGTAAGGGATGGAAGGGCCAGTTTTTCATCACCAAGTCTCACCTCCCACTCCTCACCCATCTACCTCAGCCCTGGTGTCCCACAGCCTCTTGACTGCATGAATCTACCACTTTCCAAAAACAGTTGGAATTGTTCCTTGGGGTGTTTTGGAGATCTGGGGCTTGGGAAGGGAGGTGCTTAGCTAGAAGAGTCCACATGGTCCTTCCAGGACTGTGCCACAGAGGGACAGGATGTTCCTCCTTGTACCTACCCACCACATGTTGGGTCTATCCCAGTGCTCTGGTCTTTCTCTCAGAGTAGAGAGTAGGAAAGTGAGATGAGGAGGCAATCCCATGGAGCCAAAGGGGGAAAGAGAGGTCCCTTCTCCTCTTGGGGGCTCTCCCACCACTGTGTCTCCAGAAGGGCTCTTTCCAGTCCTTGGAGATGAAGCCCTGGAGGAAATTTTAGGACCTCCAAAAATTTTCATGGAGGAGTCAGCAGGTGGCACTCTTCACTGTGCTTCATGCCTGTGACAGCCTCGGAGAGACCCTGGGCTTACAGAGGCTTGGAGGCAGGTGAGGTCCTGCCAACACTTTCCACTTGCCCTCACCAGGGTGGTTGAGCCCAGTAACCTCCATCTCCTGGAGCCTGGTCCCCTGCCTCATGTCACCTTCTCGGTGGGGTGGCTGCAATATCCCAGTGTTCGTTGGTGCTGGATGTGCTGCCAGAGGACCATGCTCCTCAAGACAGCAAGGGCCACCCATTTCTGAGGTGGTGAAATGCGTTGAGCTCCACCAAGCCTTGGGTGTACAAAGAGGAGGAGGATGATTTATTTCCATCAGCAACTTTTTTTTCTCTCTCTCCTCCAGCTTGTGTTTACAATGGGAAGACCTACTCCCACGGGGAAGTGTGGCACCCTGTCTTCCGGCTCTACGGCCTCCTGCCCTGCATACTCTGCACTTGCAGGGACGGTGTCCAGGACTGCCAGAAGATCACGTGCCCCAAAGAGTATCCGTGTGACTATCCAGAGAAAGTAGATGGAAAATGCTGTAAAATATGTCCAGGTAGGTGAGATCCCACCTGCTCCTGCAGCTGCCTTCCAGTTCCTTCCTTTAGCTTCGGTTTAAAGCCCAGAGCAGATGTCTAGGTGTTCACATCACTGGTGACAGAACCACAAAGAAGATCAGAGGGCTGGAGCACTTCTCCTATGAAGACAGACTGAGAGAGTTTGGGAGGTTCAGCCTGGAGAAGAGAAGGCTCCAGGGAGACCTTAGAACAGCCTTCTAGTCCCTGAAGGTGCTGCAGGAAATCTGGGAAGGGACTCCTGATCAGGGAGGGAAGCCATAGGATGAAGGGGAAGGGTTTGACACTGAAAGAGGGGAGATGGAGATGAGATGTGGGGAAGAACTTGTTTGGTGTGAGGGTGGTGAGAGCCTGGCCCAGGTTGCCCAGAGAAGCTGTGGCTGCCCCATCCCTGGAGGGGTTCAAGGCCAGGTTGGATGGGGCTTGGAGCAACCTGGTCTGGTGGGAGGTGTCCCTGCCCATGGCAGAGGGGTAGGAATGAGATGATCTTTAAGGATCCTTCCAACTGAAACTGTTCTATGATTCTATGACCTGAATTCACACCAGGTGACTTCAGCAGGGCAAGCACTGATGTAAGGGTTGGCCTGTCTTGGAGAGCCAAGGTGAGGAAGATGCACCGATCCCAAAAGGTTGCATCCGTTGGGTGGGTGCAGTCTGGAGAAAGATGCTCAAGGAGGGACCTGCTAAGAGTCTTCAGACAGATGGAAGATGCTTCCTGGGGAGACGGTACGGTCTGTTCTCCAAACTTCCAGCTGGGACAAGAAGATATAGGGTTAAATTGTGGCAGCTGAATTGTAGGTTTGAGATTAGGAGGACACTTCCCAGGTGCAGGGTTATCTGTGGCACTCATGATTTGTTTGAATTTGAGTTGAGGTCCCTGTCCAAGGAAGGGGAGGGTTAGGGACACAGCTGTTGGGGTGGGCCAGGTAGAACTGGGCTGGTGCTGGGGCTGGGATGTGGTAGAGAGGATCTCTTTTTTTTTTCTTCATGTTCAATGAGTTTTGGGTCTCTCAGTTGCTTCTTGGTCTTTGGAAAGATGTTTACCTTAAACCAAAGACCTGGCAAAGATGTGACAGGGCACGAGATCTTCTCCTGTTCCCACTGGAGAAAGTTTTCTCCCTGTGCTATCATCCAGCAGTAGATGTTTAGAGGATGGACCACCCACTGCTTCCCTCGAGAGGCTAAAGATACCTGAGTCTCTTTGAGCCTGACAACAGATGCAGCAGTTTCTGGGTGATCTCCTCTGATGTGCATCTTCAAGGTGGTTTTGTGGGGGGGATCTCACCAGGGAGAAGAGGCAAGGGGCATTGCCACATTTAAGAATGGGGGCAAACAGGCTGCAAAATAATTTCAGCTGGGATTTTCAAGCTTTTCCAGCCTCTGAGTAGGGAGGTTCTGGGATGGCCTCCCCGGGGGAGCGAAGGGCAGAAGCTCAGCTTGTTTTAATAAGGTTTCTGATATGTTTATGAGCAGGATTTATGACGTGGTGCCTGGTGGGAATGGGATGTGATGACTGAGCAGAGCCCTTCCAGTCTTGCATTCTCATTATAGTGGGTCTTTCTGGTTTAAAGTCTACAACTCTCTCTGCTGGGATCTCTTGTCTGCTGCTCAGTCTTCATTTATTTCCAGTTAAACACTCTGACCTAGCCAAAATGATTTTCTTCTTGCTTTCCAGTACTCACAGATAGCGATCGCACACACACACACGTTGCTCAGCCAAGTTACATGCTTGTCCTCTGTTTCACTGCGTGGAGGTTTTGCCCATCTTCTTTTTTCCAGGCACTTTCCATGACTGTCCTCCTCTTCCAGGAGGCTTGGAGAGAAACGCTGAGCCATTTCTATTTGCAAAAGGGACCCTGATTGAAGGGGAATTGCTGTGATGCATTGGTGGGATGGGGAAACTGTCACAGCTGCTGGGGACAGAGCTGGTGGACGGGATTCTTGAGTTCCTGCTCCTCTTCCCCAACACTGTTGGCCATGGACTGGCTCCAGCGTGGAGCTCCAAGGTTGTTAAATACCTGTTGTACCTGTGAGGATGTGTGGTTCCTTCCCTGTTGTGAAGGTGGGGCTGCCTCCATCGCTGTGAAGAGCAGCCCTGGAGTAGGTGAAGTTTAATGGTCTGGGATGGAGGTTTTCCTGCACCTGGACCCCGCGGTGGCAGGGGTGAGGGTGGTTGGGCTGGGATTGTCCCCCTTCGCATCACGCTGAAGCCTGCAGAGCTGAACGTTTGTCTGCCTGTCGTTGAAAAATTCCCGGCTTTGCATCCCTTTAAATTGGGATTCCCATCCCCTCTCCAAGAAGAGTAGCTCAGGACCACCCCAGAGAGCACGGGGGAGAGCAGAATCAGGCCTAAAATAACTGTCCTACTAAAATAAACCCCGCGCGTCTATTTATAGCCAAACTTTCTTTCGAGTAGTGTAAAAAGCTACAGCATCCAAAATGACGGGGAGAACAAGGCTAAATTCAGCAGAGCTGGGCTCCTCTGCGTTCCAAGGACCACAACCAAAGGCAATAAATCTCCTTCCAAAACCATGGGGGATTCTTAATTACTCCAGATACATTAAAAATTAAAAAATTAGCGGCTCTCCCTCACCGGGGACGTTGAAAAAGTCACGTAGGGTCCCACCCATGTCCCCGGTGTGGGTCTCCCCGCCGTCGCACCCCATGTGGGGAGGGGACTCGGGCTGGGGCTGAGCCCACCCGTGGGGCTGAGCTGGGCACGCTGCCCAGGCAGCCCGGCCACGGCGCTGGCTCCCGTGCTGCGGGCTCATCCCTTCGCTTCCCTGACGTTCACTCCTCCGGGATGGCAGGAGGAGCGGAATGCGAAGTGGGGAATCCAACCCCGGGCTGGGACCAAGGTCCCTGCGGTAGATATGGGGCATCCAGGTGGAGAAAATCCCCCTTCCCCATCCCCGCTGGCATAGAGGCTGCCAAAATGAAGGGGAATGGAAAATATGGGGATGAGCAGATCTACAGATCCTTTATCAGCATCTCCCTTTGCTGCTGATCTCGGCACTGAGGATCAAACCCTGGGAGCCAAGGTCAACGCATGGCATCAAACCCAACGAGATGACTTCCCCTCAACTCAAGTGCTGAGGTGACGTCTTCCAAGCTCCTTCCTGCCCCCGTTTAATGAATTCTGTCCTCATTTTTGCCCAGAAACCAGGGTCAAACCCACTGATGAAATAGTCACCACCCGGTGTGGCAAGAACCCCAACCGTGTCCTGGTGTACATGTTTGTGCCGCCGAGCTCGGAGACCTCCAAGGAGATCCTCAGGACGATCGCGATCGAGAAGGAGCCAGCGGAAGAGGTGGAAATCTACAACTGGAAGCTGATTAAAGGTGAGTCCTGGAAGGAAACCAACCAGCAACGGAGGAGGTGTGTGTGGAAACCTGGTGCTTTCCAAGCTTTGTTCAATTTTTCAGGCTTTTCTAGTGGTGCTCCAGACCTTGTGTAGTAAGTCGAAACCTGCTGACAGCAGGCTGGCTTTTCTAACTCCCTCTTTCATGCTCTTTTGCTGCAGTTTCATGCAGACCAGAGCCTGGAAACCACTTTTGGTCCCAGTGTACCCCTTCCATGAGCTGCAGCACCATCCAGAGGCACAGCATGTGGGCAAACAAAGCAAGGGCCATGGGGCTGCTCCTCCAAACCTGCCCATTCTGTGCCAAATGCACGTGGAAAACAAAACAAAAAATTGTTCTTGTCATTCCCTATTTTTGCTTTTGCTCTTTCCTCCTCCCACGTCCACCCATCACTGGGAGCAAGGCTTGCAGAGCTGCTGTGAAGGTGCATGCAGAGGGGATGAATTGACCCCCAGTCTGCTTTTTGGATAGGTGGATTTGGATGGTTCTGTTGGTGTGTCCTTCAGGAGTCAAAGCACAGGGAATACACCATGAAATGACACCAATCCCTTGCTCTGTCCCCGTACCTTTAGCTTTATAACACTCTTATGGACCAGAGGAGCCTATCTCTACTGGAGACCCTATGTCCAGTAGATATTTGTGTTGTCTTTTTCTCGGGCCCAGGAAAGCATCGCAGTGCCCCAACCCCTCGGCTCTGTTGGACATACTCTACCCCTTGCAAAAACTTGTGCCTTGAGCATTTGAGGTTGGTCACACCCCAGTACGGATATGGTGACCCTCATCCCGTGTAGCTGGGTGTCTTCTGGACATGTCTAGGCAGATATGCTGGACTCCTGGATCTTCTCATGTCTCACCTCTCTCCCTAAGGAGACCGCAGCCCTCCTGGGGCTTGCTCTTAGCAGCTGCCGAGGGTGGGGACATGCGGATGGTAGCTGGAGAAATGACCTCTAGAGATGAAGCTGTGGCTGCCACCATGTTTCCATCCTCCCCCTGCCATCCTCCATCCTCCACAGTGCCCCTCTCCCCGTCCTCCCCCCTGCCTCGGCAAAGCCTCCTTCACAATGGCACCTTGTAGCTGGAGGACAGCTCTGAGCCTGCGCTGTCTGGGCCCCACCATTTCCTCTCCTCGCTCCTTGGCAGAGGTCGCCAACCAAACCTTCTCGCCACCTTCTGAGGCCAAGAGCTTCACGTCTGCACGGAGCTCCCGAGCTCTGCCAGCCAAGGACAGGGGAGGCCCTTGTCCCCGAGGCCAACACAGCTCTTTTGCTTGGCAGAGCAAAGTGTTACTGTTGGGAAAGAGCATGAGCTCAGTCACATATGGATTCCACCTCTCCATGGTCCATCACTCTACCAACAGAGCAGCGAGTGTGGAGAAAAGAGGCTGCAAGTCACACCTGGAACCCATCCATCTGCCTTTGTATGGGCTTACGATACCTACGTGGCCTCATCTATTTCTGTGCCGGGATGGTTTCCTCCACAAGGCAGGAGCTGGGAGGAGAAAACAGTGCCAACCCCCAGCTGAAAGCTTTAGCCAGCTTGCTGGTGGTGCACCACCAGCTCCCAGATGAGTTGCAGTGGGGGCTTCCCCACGTTTCTAGGGGTCCGAACATCTCAGAAGTTTTGAAATGTGACTTGCTGGTGTTTTAGAGCAGGAATTATCATGGGGACTGAGGACAAAAAAGGAAGAGACAGAGACCAGCATGGTTTGGAGGCTCAGTTGTTGGCTCCTGCCCTTCACCCTGCTTTGTTGGAGGCCTGGCCTGTACTTGGAGGTGTGGTTGCTCCAAGGACCTCTTTCCCACATCAACCCTGCCAGGCTGTTGATTGGACATTGACCAAAATATTCCTTATTGTCCCGAAAACCTGTGGCTCTGGGACCTTCAGCGATCCCCAGTGTTCTATCACGCTGGTGCACCCTCACATCTGGGCTGGAGGGGGCTTGCAGGGTCCAGACCAGCCATCCTCATGCTCTCCTGGCATGTGCTTGAAGACCTCCTGCCGTGGAGACTCAACAGCCCATGTTATCTCTTCAAGAGCTACAAATCCCTTCCTAAAGGAAGACTTTTCCCCATGTGTAGCCTCTCTGCAGCTCAAGCTCATGTCTTCTTGTCTCCACTGCCGGTGTGAACAGCAGACTCCTTTCCTCTGAAGGTGCCATCAGGTCCTGCCTCTGTCGTCTCTTACGCATTTTAAGCAGTTGAGTTTTTTTCAGTCTTTCCTTGATGTTAGAAATTTCTGGTCCTTCGGTCCTCCCCATAGCTCTGCTCTGGACTCTCTCTATGTCTTTCTTGAAGTTCAGAGCCCAAAACAGGGTGAAGGGCTCTGGTCAAATGTCCTGCTGGATCCCATCCTGCTGGGATGGGTCTCTTACCCCAATGTGCACTCCTGTACCTGTCTCTGTCAAAGCTGAAGCTTTGTTTTGCAGATGATTTAGCAAGTACTGAGATCAGTTTCTTGAATGAGAATCACTTCACTTCTCGGCCCAACATTCAGCACCGTGTTTAAAAAGTCATGTTGGTTGTCCATGGAGTCAGCAGAGAGAAGCGGTGAAGATATGTCCTGTCCATCCATTCTGGGATGGGCGGAACGGCTCTGCGGAAGAGCTTATCTCTCCAAAATTAGGAAGAATGAGTTGTTCCCTTGGAGATGGGGCTGGTCCTTAATTCATTCCTTGTGCTCTACTGGACTCTGCTCATTTTTTGGTCTTGAGGCAGTGCCTAAAGCATAGAATCATAGAAAGGTTTGGGTCGGAAGGGACCTTAAAGACCATCTCGTTCCAACTCCCTGCCATGGTCAAGGACACCTCCCTCCAGACCAGATTGCTCAAAGCACCATCCAACCTGGCCTGGAATGTTTCCAGGGATGGGGCATCTCCCACCTCTCTGGGCAACCTGGGCCAGTGTTTTCATAGAACCACAGAATGGTTTGGGTTGGAAGGGACCTTGAAGACCATCTCATTCCAACACCCCTGCCCTGGGGCAGGGACACCTCCACCAGACCAGGTTGCTCCAAGCCCCCTCCAACCTGGCCTTGAACCCCTCCAGGAATGGGCCAGCCACAGTTTGTCTGGGCAACCTGGGCCAACGTCTCACAACCCTAAACATAAAATATTTCTTCTTAATATCCAGTTGGACTCCCCTCTTTTAGCTTAAAGCCGTCATCCTTTGTCTGGTTCTAAATAGTCTGTCCCCATCTTTCTTAGAAGCCCCCTTTAAAGCACCAAGAAAGGTGATTAAGTGCTCAACAGCCCCACCACCTCCCTCCATCCCATCGTAAACATTGCGAAGAACGGTCCTGCTGGGTGGATGGGATCTGCTTCCCGGGAAACGGCGTCACCTTTTTCTGGCTCCATCCCATATTTCCTCTCCGGTGGACGGCAGGCCTGGTGGGCTATTCTTATCTCGCGCCGCCTCGTCCTCTCCTCATGCGTGCTGGAGCACCGTCTGCATTCCTCTGCTGCTCCCCAGCTCCTGGCATCTGTCAGAAACCACCATCCCTGGGGCCAAAGGTCTCCGCCGGCTCTCCCAAGGCTCTTTGGTGAACATTATCTAGGTCGGTTGATTAAAAGATGTTTATCTCTTGTAGCTCTTGTTTAAAATATCCTCTTGGTTACTAATGTACTGGAAAGTGCTTCATCAGCCACGGGGACTATAAGCACACCCTTCTGCTCCTTTCTAAGTATAGACCAGAAGGATTTATTGAACACTTGTGCTTTTCTTGCGTCATTAACAGTTTTATTATCTCCATCCCTGTATCTTCTTTTGTTACTGGTAGGGCTTCTTTTCCTGACCCACTTAAAGGAATTATTAATAGTCCAAATATCCACATATTTCTCCGGATGTCTTTGACTTCCTGTATTATTTTTCCACAGTCCATAACATCTCGTTTATATGGATTGCTAACCAGTTCCCGTTCATTACGTACTCCTTTTATGTGTAATTGCTGCTGGGAATCGGGGAAAGTCTCTTAACCAAATAAAGGGGGGACCACGTTGCCTCGCACGTCTGCCGGTGGCGAATGGCCGGACGCAGGAGGAGCCTGGGTGAGAGGTGGGGAAGGATGTGCCAGGCATATCTGCCCGGTTTGTCACGCTTCGCAGGCCAATATGAATATCACAACCCCCTAATCCCGCAGAAAGGTCGCTTCCGTTGCTAAATGCAGGTTCTGGTTTTCTTGGGTCAAGTGTCTGAGTCAGGCACCTCGGCTAACGGGACGGTGCTGGCACCGACAGAAATATCAATCTCTGCTGAGGTCATTCGTGGTTTCTTTTTTTTTTTTTTTTTTTTCTGTCCTGGAGGAGTTTCAGGGCCGGGGGCAGAGAGATGGAAAACGGCTGCTTCCAGGAAAGGAAAGCATCTGAGGATGGAGGGGCCTCTGTGGTTGGGGAAGATAGATGGTCGAGAGAGATAGAGAGGGGAGAGGATCCCATTGATCTCACCTTAATTTCTCTTATGGTTTTGGGGGAGGTGAGAGGTCCTCCAGTATGAGATGCTTTTCAGAGCAACAAAATCTTGTTCTTTCACCTGTTTCGTGCTGTTGTTCTGGCTGTGTTCTCATTTAACAAGCAGTTACTCTTTTCAAATGAGATTTCTCCTGGTCCTTGGCCAGTCCTGGATTTGTTCCCAAACTCCCACCAGGCTTCGGCAGCAGGTCCCTCCCTGAACCAGGACCCCAGGGCATCCAGAGCAGCCCGTGTCCCTTCTGCATCTCAGGAGGGGACAGAGAGTTGTGCATCCAAACCCCTCTGAGCCTTCGACTGAACATCACAGAGTCTGATGCCCTGTGTTTCCCTCTGCAGGAATATTTCATCTGATACAGACCAAAAAGATCAGCAAACAAGAATTCAAGCAAGAAGCACAGAACTTCAGGCTGATCACCAGGACGAACGAAGGTAGGGAGAGGAAAAAAACAACAAAAATAGCCCGTTTCCCCTCTCCTCCTGCTGACCCTGCCCCAAACAACCTCCCACGCACCGTGGTTTGCTGGCCATTCCCTAAATCCCAGCGCTGGGGAGAAGCTTGTGCAAACGTAGCCGGGTCGGGGCCGACCTGTCTTCACACAAGATACGCAACGCTCCTGGTGAGCAGTCACATTTTCGCTTTATGGTATCGGAAAGGGCAGCCAGCTTTCTAAAAGTGGATGCAGGCTTGTGAAATCCAAAGGCTTTGTCTCTCCAAAAGCCTGTAAAACTCTTTGATTTTTATATCTAATCCATCTGGCGTTACACGGGGCGGGTGGGAGGGGGAGAGGGGAGGGAGAAAAAAAAAAAAAACCCACAAAAAATGATGCAAGGGATTTGAAAAAAAGATAAACTCTTGAAATATTTTTTTAAAAAAAAAAAAATCATTCTTCATGTTCTTGGATGTGCGTAAATGTTACAAAAAGCAGGAATGCCAGTGCACATGCCGAGAGTGCCTCTGAAACTGCCGTGTTATTTCCCACTGGCTGCCTCTTTGCCGGGGCTGGGTTGGGGTTTAACGGGGTAGGTTCGGATGGGAGCCGTTCCCGAATTATCCAGCACCCACAGGTCGGCGGGTCGGCCGGGAACGGCGCTGCCGCCCAGTGCATACCAGCACACCCAGTGCCCTGGGGAGGGTGGAGAGTTGTTTTCACCCCCCGCCCGTTCGAGGCAACATCTCTTGACTGCACCTTGGAAGATTTTCAAGCCCCCCGCTCCCACGTTGGGCTTCGCAACCCCGTGGGGCTCTCTGGCACGTGCCCGCTGCTTCTTGCCTCAGTTTCCCCCCTGACAAATAACCCTGTTGTGAAACCGTCCCTCTGCCATTGCCGCAAGTGCTAGGAAAGCATTGGCTGGTGATTTCTTCACAACAGGAGATTAATTCAGCTAGAAAATATGTCCCCCCCTGGGGATGACGACATCAGGGCTGCATAATCCTTGCTGGGATTACAGGGGAAGCAACCACCTAGAGGGAAAGCACCTCCTGCACATCTGGGGATGCTGGTGTTTTGGGGGAGGCAGGAGAGGGATCAGGACACTCTGTGCTAGTTTTTGGGGTGTTTCCCAGCTCCCACCGCTGCATTTGCATTGCAGGGTGTCTGCAGGTCACTGGTGAGGCTGCGGTGGGGGATCTAAGGGGGGTTCTTCTCCTTCTGCAGCAGGATCTTCCCCTGCTGTAGGTCGCAAAGCCCTGCATGAAGAGCCAAGGGTGGGGCAGCAGCAGAAAAAACGAGTATAAATGTAGGGGTTTTGAGCAACCCACCCCCCAAAAAATGGGGCTGACAGAAGTGGGGAGAGAATCATACCCACCTAGCCATGGCCCATGAAACATCGATTTTGGCTTTCTGATGATGAGTCAGAGGACAAGGAAAATGCTTCTTCCCGCCGAGAGGCAGGGAGTCAGCCCGAATCCCAGACAAACTGGGAAGGATGTACCCAAACTGCTCACCTTAAAGCATCCTTTGAGGAGGCAGAGGGAGGGATTTATCCCTGTTTCAGACTGAGCTCCTTTTAAGAGCATGCGAGTGGTTTCCAGGGAAAGCGTTGGAAACATTGGACTTGATGATCTTAAAGGTCCCTTCCAACCAAAACGATTCTATGATTCTGTGCTGTTGAATGTGCTGTCAATTGCATTGCAGGGGGTATATAGGCCTCCTCTTGACCTCAAATACCATTTTAATTGCACAATGGCAGAGTCTAGGGCCAGACTATGGGGCTGCTGATGAACTGCTCTGGCCATGGCCGGTGTTGTGGGTAGACCTTTGTCCCCATCTCCATCCCAGCACGGTCCTAATGTGTCATAGAATCATAGAATGGTTAGAATTGGAAGGGACCCCAAGGATCATTGAGTTCCAACCCCCTGCCCAGGGCAGGGACACCTCCCACCAGACCAGGTTGCTCCAAGCCCCATCCAACCTGGCCTTGAACCCCTCCAGGGATGGGGCAGCCACAGCTTCTCTGGGCAACCTGGGCCAGGCTCTCGCCAGGCTGGATGGGGCTTTGAGCAACCTGCTCTAGTGGGAGGTGTCCCTGGCCGAGGCAGGGGGGTTGGAACTAGACAATCTTTAAGGAGGTCCCTTCCAACTCTAACCATTCTATGATTCTATGATTCTAAAGAAGTTCTTCCTAAGATCTCATCTCAGTCTCCCCTCTCCAGTCCAGAGAGTGCTGTGTGTGGAATAAATTGTGTTTTCCCACTCCAGGGGTTGTTGCTAATGAGTGTCCACCTCTGCTCATCTAGGTCACTGGAACATCTTCCGAGCCCGGACGTCAGAGCTGAGGATGACAGAGAGCCCAGAGAAAGAAACAAAGAACTTGTAAAGAAAAACACCTTAACGTAGCTATTGATTTATCTACACACACACACATACACACACATACACGTATATATGAAAAAAAAAAAAAAAAAAGAAAGTTGCATTATTAAATAGACTGGCACAGCAATAAAGGATACACTAGTGTAAATTACAGAAACTCCAGCAAACGAACCAAACCGAAACCGCATTGAAGCCGTGGCCGTGGAGGTGCCTCTCTCTGGCAGGAGAGCAGGAGGAGAGGTTGGCTGTCATCTCCTGCCACCGAAGGAGGAAGGAAGGACGTCTCCTGCTACGAAGGGAGGAAGGAGAGACAGCAGAGATGTAGGACCTGGTGCGACGTGAAGATCGGGGATACACGTTCCTGACACCCCGGCATTTCTGAAGAGCATCAGGAGCAGAACGTGACCATGCTTCTTACCAACCACCTGCATAAAGATGACCTGCAAGGAGAGAAAAATCATCCTAATTTCTTCTCTTGGAGCCCCTGTGACCTGCAAAGGGTTGGGTTTTTTTGGATGAATATCCTCCAAAGGGCATTTCTTGAAAAATCTTGGGTCTTTTCTCCTCTTTTTCAGCTGGGAGGATTCTTTCCCTTTCTTTGCAGGTCACTTGAAGTTGTAGTTTTTGGGAGGACCCACCTGCTGACAGGGTCTGAGACCCCGAACACTGCGCTAAGGTCGCTACTAAGCATGTTATTATGCTATATATTTATATATATCCTACATAATATCTACTGGGCTGTATTCACAGGAGGGGCATCTCCCAAAGGGCAAACAGGACCATTTCTGCAGCGTGGGGAGGAGGGCCTGCAGCAGCACCGCCCTCCCCCTGTCTGGAAATAGCTTTGGGGGATTTTCAGGTTGTTTTGGTACTTGTATTTATCCCCGGTTTCTTGTTTTATTCTGTTTTGATAAATCTATTTATTTGGAGATCCAGATCTGTCTGATAAATCTGATTAAAGCGTCTTCTTGATTCAGCCTCCTGTGATGGCTCTCCTTCCCCCGTAGGGGCTCTGTTATGACTTGGGGGGTACCTCATTGTGATGGGACCCCCATCCCGGTGGGGTCTGATCCCCTCCCACTCCATCAGGCAGCATCCTCAGGGATGGGACACGGGATCGAGGCACGCAGAGAGCATCCCATGGATGCTTTGCTCATCATCGGGGGATCATCCCACCCAGAGCTTACGCTCTGCAGCCATTTTGGGGCTGAAAACGGAGCTTTGGGGGCTGGCAGTGGCCACCGAGGTCAGGAGAAGGCTGGGGGCAAACCTGGGCCAGGAACTGGGAGGTCCTGGCTTGCTGGATGGGTGCCCAACGAGCTGCTAAGTGAGTGCAGGTGCTCTCTTTTGGACAGGCAACTGCTCACATAGGGCTATAAAGGGACCAAGGTGAGGAATCCCCATCTTGGGGATGGCCGTGTCTTCCCCTTCTCTCTTCGTTTTGCTCCAAAAAAACCAGCAGTTGCTGCCACGCGCTGGGGATGTGGATAGAAACCAGGTCTGTGCACGGCCAAAGGATGGAGAAGACAGAGACGAGAGTGTCCGCAGCTCCAGGGGACCTGCAGCAAGGAGCAACTGGGGATATTGGGAAAAAATTTCTTCACTGAAAGGGTTGTGAAGCTTTGGCAGAGGCTGCCCAGGGCAGTGGTGGAGTCCCCATCCCTGGAGGGATTTCAAAGCCGGGCAGAGGTGATGCTGAGGGACATGGGTCAATGGTAGCTTTGTCAGTGTTGGGTTGATGGTTGGACTCCATGACCCAACTTGATGATCGAGGTCCCTTCCAACCTCAACCATTCTATGAGTCTGTAATCGGAGCAGCTGGTGGGCACCAAAGCTGGGACCGCTCACCGGACTGTGGGATGATCCAGGGCAATGGGGCTGATGTGGTTAAATTTATTCAGGAAAAAAATTCCCAGTGATCTTTGGGCACTGGGGGGTGTCCCCCGTGGCGAGGAGCAAAGGCACAGGGGTGAAGCCACCCTCCCACCCCACAGAGGTGTGCATGACCCCAGCCGTGCCCCAGCAGGGAGGACACTGGCAGTCCCCAGGCAGAGCCTGACCCCTCATTCGTCAGCCTAATTAACTCACTCTTGTGTGTGCTAATTGAAGCAGAGCTGAGGGCCAATTTACGCTCGTTTACCAGGAGCCACAGGCATTTGAAATGAAGCTGCCTGGTTGGGTTCCTTGAGGATGGCTTGGAGAAAACCAGGAGAACCCCCCGCCCTGGAGAAAACCAAGAGAAACGCTTCACTGCCCAGACCAGCTGAGGTTTCCTGCAGGTTTCTGTAGGTTACCAAGCTCATATAGGATATATCTCCTTAAAGAAGCCTTAAGGTCCCTCAAGGGGCTCCAGGAAAGATGGGGAGGGACTCCTGATGAGGGAGGGGAGCCATAAGATGAGGGGGAAGGGTTTGACACTGCAAGAGGGGAGATGGAGATGAGCTGTGGGGAAGAACTTGTTTGGTGTGAGGGTGGTGAGAGCCTGGCCCAGATTGCCCTGAGAAGCTGTGGCTGCCCCATCCCTGGAGGGGTTCAAGGCCAGGTTGGAGGGGGCTTGGAGCAACCTGGTCTTCTAAACCTGGTTTCTTCTAAAAAACACCATGTGTTTGGAGTAACCACAGAGCTGCTGTGCTGTGTCATCCTGGACCTCTGGCTGAGCTTTGCCTTGGGTGGGGAGATGTTGAGATTAACAGGAATAAGCAAGAGAGTTTCTTTGGAAAGAAGTTTCATGGAGATGCAAGATGGAAATGGAGAAAATGTCTCCTCCCAAGGAGCTTCCCACCAAGAGATGCTGCTGCTTCATGGTCCCTTCCTGGGAAACATGGATGGTATTGCCCTGGTGAAGATGCTCCAAGATAGACCAGGACTCTGCTGCTGCCGTTGTGCTTGCACTGAAGTAGGTCCTAGCAAACAGGGTTTGGTGCTGAGTGCACCCACCACGGAAGGAAGATGTGGAAGCTTCCAAAGATGCCATTTGCATGATGTGACTCTTCCACCCTCCCATAACTTTCTTTATCTCCCAGACCCATCACACACCCGTGGCCCTGGCTGCCTCCATGCAACATCTCATCTTCCTTGGCGCCACCTTCTCCCCCACCATCAGGCGTTACGCCACTGCCAGCTCTCTGCTGTCGCCAGCCAGGCTTTCTGCTGCCTGGTAGTTATCCCTTTACTGCAGCCCCACTTTGGGACGCTGTCATAAAAGGCACCCCATAAATTTTATATTGAACAGTAAAACATTTTCGCCTTGGCTGCTGTTCCCCCTCGCTCCCTGCAGCAGCGAAGGCCAAAGTGGGTGAGCTCCAGGTAGGCTGGAGCCAAGCGCCGAAGCTCGACTACCGGTTCCTGGCAGAGGAAAAGGGGGATGACATTGCTTTTTGCTGATTTGATTGGAAGAATAAGGCTGCAGACATCTCACCTGGAGACATCCTGGAGTAGCATTGGTGTCTGCTCTCCAAGGGGCAGAGCCACAAGGTGGCACAGGACAGCTCTTCTCCACCCAAGGAGACCCAAAAGCCTCCCCTCTGCTCGCTGTGGTGAGGCAAGAAGGGCTCTTACCCATCTGAAGTGATCCCTGAGCCAAGAGGGATATGAGGAGTGGGCTCAGCTCTCCCTTCAGATGGCAGAGCTGAAACCATGAGTATCTTAGGTGGGTTCCTTAGCCTTTCCCATCCATCCATCCATCCATTCTTATAGAATCATAGAATGGTTAGAGTTGGAAGAGACCTTAAAGATCATCGGGTTCCAACCCCCCTGCAGGAGGGTGTCCTGGCAGGGACACCTCCCACTGGATCAGGTTGCTCAAAGCCCCATCCAGCCTGGTCTTCCCCATCCATCCATCCATCCTTCCCCATCCTTCTCCATCCATCCTTCCCCATCCACCCTTCTCCAGCCATAACCTTTTGGACCCTCTGGCTTTTCCTTCCTCACAGTAGTGGGGGAGGAGGAAGACATCACCTTCACCATGGTTTACCCTGAATGCTGGCCAGAGACCTTCATTTCTCACAGGACTGTAAAAAAACATCCCAGAGGAGTGTGGGGGACAGGTACAGGGCCCACGTGGGCTGGTGACCAACCTCCACACGTAGCACTGCCCGGTGACGCATGGCCAAGGAGGGGCAGAGGGACTTGCTATGGGGCTGGACGGGGCTGCGACCGGTGGGTAATCTCCTGCAATCGTGTCAGTGATACACCAGACCCGGCCGTGCCAGGAGCCTGCCCTAATGACCACGTCCCCCCGCAGGGGACCTCTTGGAGGCTGCATCTCCGGGGATTAACCTTTTTAATTGGATCAGCAGCCACAGATCAGAAGCCAACATTTCACGGTTGGTGGCATCACCTCCCTCACCCCGCTCCTCCTCCCTGCGTCCCTTTGCCTCTGCAGGAGTCACCCTGTTTCCACCCCGAGCCACGAAGCTGGGGTTGATTTNTTCAAAGCCAGGCAGAGGTGGTGCTGAGGGACATGGGTCAGTGGTGGGTTTGTCAGTGTTGGGTTGGTGGTTGGACTCCATGGTCTGAAAGGTCCACTTGGACCACAGCTCCACTGTGGACAATTCTATGATTCTATGCTTCTAAACAGGATTTGCATCCCTGTCATTGCCCGGTTGTGCTCGTTGAGACTCATTTCTGAGCTGTTCATGCGTTAGGAAGAAAACCCTGCAGTCCTGACTGTGTTTTCAAACCTAGGACCAAGGAGAAACCTCAGATTGTGGTTGCAGAGGTGAGGCATGGTGTGGAAAATATGGAACTCTCCAAGACATCCCTGCTGATGTTCCCCTGCTCTGGGCTGCCTTCCCCACATTTCTCATTAATTACCACAGAGCACGAGAAGGAGTTTCAGCCATCTTGGAGCTCTTGCTGATGTGGGCAAAACCCATGAGCAGAAACCAGCACCCATTAGTGGCACCACCACATTGGAGGAGCAGCACAGGTCTCAGTGTTGTCACATAGAGGTTGCCTGATGTCTTGAGAGCAAAAAAACTCAGAGCAAACTCCCAAGTGAATCTTGTATGACACCGAGGGCTTTGGGGCTTCACATGTCCTGTCCAAGAGAGGAGATGGACCAAGAGACCAGCCCTGGCCTGAGTTGGGAGGAGAAGAGGACATCAACGTGCTCATTCATGCAAGAAGATGGGCTCTTGCATGAGGAGGCATTGATGGCTTTTGCTGCCCTGCCTGAATCTGCCAGCACTTTCCATGTGAGCTGTGGGCTCCTCGTGGTATTTGCAGGCGCACCCATGCAATTGGACCATGGTGGCATCTCCCCTTTTGGAAGGGATTTAGCTCCCTGGGGCAACAGCAACATTCAGGGGTGTTTAATGCAGCATCCCTGGCAGTTGTCTCCTCACCATAATCTCTTCTTGACCCTTAGGGAGAAGATGTTGTGATTGAATTGAATGCTGCTGTTGTTTCTGCAGGACCTACATCTTCTGCCACTTCTTCTACAAGACCCATACCTCCTACTGCTTATTCTGCAGAACCATATCTCCTGCTTCTTCTTCTATGATACCTGTATCATAGAATCATAAAATGGTTTGGGTTGGAAGGAACCTTAAAGATCATCCAGTTCCTACCCCCCCTGCCCTGGGCAGGGACACCTCCCACCAGAGCAGGCTGCTCCAAGCCCCCTCCAACCTGGCCTTGAACCCCTCCAGGGATGGGGCAGCCACAGCTTCTCTGGGCAACCTGGGCCAGGCTCTCACCACCATCACAGCAAAGAATTTCTCCTGAGATCTCATCTCCATCTCCTCTCTTTCAGTGTCAAACCCTTCCCCCTCCTCCTAGTGCTCCCCTTCTTCATCAAGAGTCCCTCCCCAGCTTTCCTGTATCTCCTGCCAGCCTTTCTGTTATCCCTCTCTCCTCTTGCTGTGATCTGTTTTGTGTGCAATACGTGCATCAGACATCCCATGGCTGGTGCAACCTGTGCTGGGACACCTTTGGTCTCTGCAGAGAGCATTGGGGCACTGGGTCCAGTTTGGCTCTCCAGCACCAGGCCGGCAGCGACAGGCTGGACCCGGTCCAGCTGGAAGATACCCCAAGAAAGTTTTCCCCTTCAGATTGATCCAGCGCTGGAACAGGGACCAAGGGAAAAGAGGGGGGGGCATCTCCATCCTTGGAGAAACTCAGCCCTTGCCTGGACGCAACCCTGAACAACCTGATGTAACTTCAAAGCTATCCCTGCTTGGAGCCGGAGGTTGGACCAGGGACCTCCTGGGGTCCCGTCCAACCTGAATTACCCCGTGGCTGTGTGCTCTGGGATGGATGGCAAGTCACCATCAGAAATCTTGGCTCTACCTCCGGGGTCTTAGGGTTTTTTTACGTCAGAGCCATGCTATTTCATGCTCTATTATCAGGTTAGTCAAAACACTTCTCTAAACTATATGTCTATATAATTGCCAGCTACACTCACTTCCTTGGCTCCTGCTGTTTTCCATTGCATCGGATTTGCAGTCATGCAAAATATCTGCTTTCACCTTAATCTGCATGAAGCCCCCCCCTCGCCCCCCTAACCCTTCCCCACAGGCAGCTCAGGAGCCAAGAGGAAGCCAATACCTCTCTGCTACGTTTGCTGGAGCCTCTTTCCCCACCGGGCAAGAGGGGCTGGTGACCTGCTCCGCTCAGTTTGGGGTGTCAGCACCATTAGGAGTCTTCCACGGGGAAATGAAGTCATGGAAAAGAAGGTTTTGATGGGATTGGTGCTGCCCTGAAAGTCCTCCGTGAAACCCACAGCTCTTGGAGATGGTTCGAATTTTTGGCTCCTCGACGAAGCGTCTCACGATGAATTGGGAATGTATGTTCTCCTATCACCTTCCCCCAGCCAAAGTGGGGGGGTTTCTCCCCAAAACAGATGGGATTTCCTCTTAAAACGGCGCTTGCAGCTCTCCATAGAGACCCCCATGCCATGCCAGGGCTGGGTGAACGTTTCCCCCTCATCCGCTCTGCACATCCCTTTCTTTTTTTTTGGGGGGGATGAGAAATGGATAAACCAGAAGATCATCCGTGCTGCGCAGCTCACGGGCTGTTCTCGTGCCACCGAGGACCTGTCTCCTCTCCAGACTAAACAGTCCTAATATTTCCTGTCTCTTCTGACATAGAAATGTGTCTGTAATCACTCTTTTCCCCTGTTCCTGCACCTTTTTGGATGCTGGAGCAGCTCAGGATGTATCTAATCTGGCAGGTTGTCCGGGCTGCTTTGGGAAAGGAGATCGCATTTCCCTTTGTCAAGTCCTGACACCCTCCAAAACTGTGAAACACCAACAACCACAAAAAAAATCCCTGCAGAGGAAAGCTTTGCCAGCAAGTCAGGACTATCCGGACACTGGAAAAATCCCCCGGCTGCCTGGAGGACGGGTGCCGAGAGAGGGGTGATGAGAAAAACAGGGAAATCCTCGGAGACCGTGGCTGGTGGGGCCTGGAGCTGAAGGAGGGATGAGAAGTGGAGGAAATGTGACCGACGCGGCAAGACCACAGCCCCAGGGCCCCGTTCCTCCGGTGTGATGCTTGGCCTCTCTGCCCTCTACGTGTTACGTGGCGACCCCCAACTTGGGGTTTCCAAAGGGGAGGTAGGACAGCCGGGTGGTGCAAAGGAGCCCATGGGGCATCCCGTGGTGCTCATGGTCCTCCCGCCCCGTGGGATGCAGGAGAATCGCCCACCCCACCTCCACGTGTCCTCTCCAGTGCACCAGGGTGGTGTTTCTTGCACTCCTGTTTTTCGCCCACGGGAGCACGCGGCCCCCGGTGGAGATCCCTGTTTGTAGGGGCTGGATAAATCCGAAGGAAACGGCTTACAAGTCCTTCTCACCAGCACTGCCAAAAGACCATGACTCAGTGCTTTTTTTTGGGTAGAAATTAATTAGTTCAGGCCCATCACAATTATCTAACTCAATGAGCACAACAATAACCCACTGTTTAAAGGTTGTTCATGGCCGTTTAGCACCATCTGGGTCGTCTGATCAGGGGCTTTGAAAACAGTTGAAAATGAAGTAAGAAGGATTGCTTGGCCTGGACACCCCTTTTTGCCTCCCAGCTGCACAGACAATGAAAATAATCTCGATGGACCCATTAGACACAGGGAGAGGGACCACGGAGCAAACACCGCCCTGTATCTCACTGCACCCCTCTGAGCTGTGGGTCCCTGTCCCTGAGTCATAGAATCATAGAATGGTTTGGGTTGGGACCTTAAAGACAATCCATTCCCATCCCCCTTCCAAGGGCAGGGACACCTCCCACCAGACCAGCTTGCTCCAAGCCTCCTCCAACCTGGCCTTGAACCCCTCCAGGGATGGGGCAGCCACAGCTTCTCTGGCCAACCTGGGCCAGGTTCTCACCACCCTCACACCAAACAAGTTCTTTCCCACATCTCATCTCCATCTCCCCTCTTTCAGGGTCAAACCCTTCCCCCTCCTCCTAGGGCTCCCCTCCCTCATCAAGAGTCCCTCCCCAGCTTTTCTGGAGCCCCTTGAGGGACTTGGAAGGGGCTCCAAGGTCTTCCCAGAGCCTTCTCTTCTCCAGGCTGAACCCCTCAACTCTCTCAGCCTGTCCTCCCAGCAGAGGGGCTCCAGCCCTCCCAGCATCTCCATGGCCTCCTCTGGACCAGCTCCAACAGTCCATATCCTTCTTGTACTGAGGACTCCAGAGCTGAAAGGTGGTGGCCTTGGAAGGAGCAGGGGAGAAGAGCTTGGCCACGTGTCCGAATAGCAAAGCCCTGGACATGCTTCTCTTCAAACTTTGGAGTCTGAGTTTGAGCTGTGAAGCTTGAGACATCCCCATAGAGAGGCCGGGATTTGCAAAGATCTCTGCTGCTGCTCAAAAGGACTTGGACCACTTTGGAGATTGGACAGTTTCTGGAAGATGGATTGGAGGGTTTGCCAAGTTGGGCTTCCCCTCAAGGGAGCACTGTGGATTTTTAAGGGCGAGTGGTGGCTCACCATGTCCAAAGCTGCCCCAATAAGGTCTTGGAACCTGCTGGAAATTCAGGACAGACTCACGTAGAGTCCGTCCCTGGGTGGCCACCTGAGAACTTAGACTGCCCATGTCGTGCAAGTTAGGAGATGCCACATCTGGTAGCCCACGTGCATCCTGCATGGCCTTCCCAGCAGCCAACCTCCAGGTCCACGGTGTCTCCAGTAGCTGGCTTGGACCTCTGGTCCCACCAGTCCCAATTCTCAGCCCCCACTCTCTCCAGTATCTGTCCCAGATGGACAGCTTCTCCAACACCTGGTTGTGACCTGTGGTCTGATTGTACACACATGGGAGGAAGCCCCTCAACCAGGCAAACGGAGATGGAGTCTAATTAATGAGACAAACTGCACTGATTAGGGATAAGTGCAGTGGCCATCTCCCTGATTAGGCAGAACTGGCCCGTTTATCCCTTTATGGCTCTATTTTCACACACTTGGTCCTCCCCAGACCCCCTTCATCCCTCCCTTTGCCCACCCTAGTTCCATCCCCTCAACATTGTCTTCTGCAATCCCCAAATGCTCTTCCCTTGGGGTCCCAGGACCTTCCCCCATTCTCATGCCTGGGTGTGTGTCCACGGGGCCCATCAACCCCTTTCTACATTGTGGGAGGAGCAGTGGTGGCACCATGAGCTTCTGCATCCCCACCACCACCACCTCGCACCAGCCAAATGAGATGCACTGTCACCCATCTCCTCCAGGCTGGAGGGGTCTGGGTGAGGATGGAGTCTTGGGTAGGAATAATATATGGATTTATAGCCCTGGTTTTCCTGCTGTCACCACTGTGCAACACACTCACCCTGCCCATGAGTGTCCGGCCATGCCTGGTGGAGCCTGTCCTAAGCATGGACACCACCATATCTTCTGCAGAGAGGGCACCCAGCTTCCTAGACCCTGACATAGCCACAGGAGCACTGATGTGGGACTTGTCTTCCTCTGTGCGGCACAATCGTGGCCACCACAACTTGTACCAGGAGCTTTGCCAATTGGATGCATCAGCCTCTTCTCGTCAATGGGGCAATCGCTTGCTTGACTGGATGGCAGCAGAACTCGTGCTCAGATCTGATCATACACCCATACATCTCCTTGGGATTGACTGGACATCCCAGAAATGTGGTTGTGTGACAGATTTTTGGTCTGGAGAAGGGTGGATTTTGCGTGGTCAGAAGAAGACAACTAACCTCTTCTCTGCCCTGGGAAGGTGCAGGTCCCACTCGAGCTGGGGTGGTGAGGTTCAACCCATGGGTTGGTAGAGGCACCATGGCTCCTTGTTGTGCCCAAGAACATAGATATGAACTCAAAAGAGGACAGAGACAAAGTGACGGAAGGAGCTGTTGTGAAATGTGACCACCCAGTGACACAAACACTGTCCTTGCAGCACCGATTCTCCTTGTGGGTCACTGGGGGAAGCCAGTGTGACCAGCCTGGAAGAGGACATTGCATTTGGACATGCTTTTTGACTGGATGACCCCACTCATGGTGTCCCAGACCACCTGGTGAGGCAGGGGACCCACATCTCAAGGGTCTTCCCAGCTCCTGAGCAGCAAGACAAATGCTGCAGTATGAGATGGACACTAGATTGTGGTACTGCTGTCCCAACGGCCTCCTTCTTCCATAGCACTGCATCTCACCAGCCTCACCCAGCAACCCTGGGATGAGCTTGTTCTCCTCCACAGGGGAATGAACGACATTGTTCCCAACCCTTTGTCCCTCTTGCATCATCCTGGAGCTGTCCTGCAGCACAAGAGAGCTCTTTTCCTCTTGTGGGATGGAAAAAAATTGTCTTTTAAGAGAGTGTCCGTGCTGAGGACATGTGTGTGAATGATGCATGTTGGTGGGAGTCCTGCTCGCCTCAGGAAGGGGTGTCTCCATCTCCAAAACGGTGGCTGCGATCCCTGTTTGCAAGAGAAAATGAGATGTTTTGTGGTGTTTGTGCTCAGCAATGGCTGTCCCCAGACTGCTGGGGGTTGGAGCAGGCTGCGCTCTTGGCATGGGGCACCAAGCAGCACAATGGCTGCTGAGGACTGGGTGGGAGATGTTCTTCATAAATTGTTCCTGCTGTTCCTATCCCATGCATCTTTCATTTTCACAGGGCATGAAGACCCACATTTTAGGAAGGATCCAGTCTGGTTGCCCTCCAGGACTTGGTCCTGCTTTGAGAAAGCTGGACCTGTCACCGTGGGCTTGCCAACGGGCTCCTGTCAGTGGGAACCCACCATCAATGGGATCCCAGCCCCAACCTCAAGCCCAGCTTTCATCCCAGGGCAGGAAGGTCCTGTGAGCCCAATCCCATGGTTGGGAGCTCTTTCTTGCCTGTCTCAACATCTCTCCGATGCTGGGTTTTATGGTCACTGGCTGCTGGAGACCAAGGGTGGTTATTTCCCCAGTGATGGCTGTGGTGAGATGGGCCATGGATGTAGAAAGGGCTAAACTCCAGGACAACCCCAGCAACCAGTCCTCCAGCCTCCAGGCATTTGTGCCAACAGAGGGAAGCCCAAGACATTAAACCCCCAGGTCCAGAGTTGGGTGAACAGGCAGGTCTCCAGGAAACCCATCTAGATGGGAAATCATAGAATGGTTTGGGTGGGAAGGGACCTTAAAGACCATCCAGTCCCACCCCCTGCCCTGGGCAGGGACACCTCCCACTAGACCAGCTCGAAGCCCTACCCAGCCTGGCCTTGAACACCTCCAAGGATGGGGCAAATGTAGGCAACTGTCCCTACCAGTGTCCCCCACTACCAAGACCTACAATGTCAGCGTCCATCCAAACAAGCCAAATTTAGGTCTATTTTTTTTTCCCCTGCCTGTCTCTGTGGCTGGTTTTCGCTCGGTGCCGAGTGCTCCCGGCTGCAGTTTGCACGAGAAAACCCTGTAAAGCAGAGTTTTGCTCCCCGGTGGGCTGCCCGAGACAGCGGTTTGCGAGCAGGGTTTGGCAGGGGGGCTGCAGAGGGACCCTGCTGAGGTTCCTCCAAACCCCGTCAGGCTTCCGGCTCCCGTTCCGTGGCAGGAGGATCAGCGCTAAATAACGAACGGAAACATTGATCCCCTTCCAGGCTGCTTTTAGCACGTCCCGAGAAGTTACCCAGACACCGGCGCGGGCTCCTTCCTCCTCCTCCTCCTCCTCAGCGGAGCGAGGGAATCTGGAGCCCGCTGACGTAGCAGCCCAGACGTGACACGGAGAACGGCACGTTGTCCTTCCCTCCGTGACCTTCCCGGGAAGTCAGGAAGACCCGGTTGTGCAACGGGGTGAAGGCTTTCAAGACGTGATGATGGCTGCGTCGATACGTGATGTGGCCATTAGTGACTGCGACTTGGGCCAAGAGGTTTCCAAGGGGAAGAACTGCAAATCACTTTGTTGACTTCCCGAGGTGGATTATTGGCATTTGAAGCTGAATCTGAATCACCAAATCCAACAAAAAAGGTCGGGTAGAAGTGGATATAATCCAGTCCTTCCTCCAAATGACCACCAGCCTGTGACAAATACCCAAAGTATCTAGAACAAACTCTCCACACACTGTTGATCTGCTAATAATTAAGAGATTGTATGATTAGCTTTGGATTTCCAGATCAGTCTCACCAACCACTGGCCCAGGACAACCAGAATCCCCAGAGGCATTTGGGTGCCTCTTGCCCTTGAACCTGTCCCTCAGATCTGAGCAGCTTCAGTTAAAATTGGGGCACGGTGGAATCAGAGGGAGTTTTGTCCTTCACGTTGGCATGGCCGAGGTTCAACCTTAGGCATCCAAAAGGATTTTGAGGGACATTTTTGCTTTGAAATGGCAATTTAACCCTTTCTACTGGTCATTGCCTGGGAGGAATCACTTTCCTGTGACCCAGGACTTGAGTTTTACCTCTCTTCTTTGGCTGGGCAGAGTGTGTACTGGTTGGGATTGGGAAGTCTGGGTTGAATTGGCTGCTGGATGGCTTCCAAGGGATGTGGTGCCCCTTGGGGTCATGTGGCAGGTCCCAGGAGAAGACAGATGATGGACCGCACGTGGAGAAGTGTTGGGAGTTGCAGCCATGGCTCGACTGTGGCTCGTTGCTCTTTCTCTTGGTGACACCAGCAGTAGAGTAGCCCGATCTCTGCGTGGGACTCCAAAACGAGACTTGGGTGATGCTCTTACCAGCTCCGGGGTCCCAGTTCCCGGTGGGGATGGTCCCTTCTCCCCTCCACGAGGTTTTGCACCCCCGGGGAGCCGCCGTGCTCCCCACACCTGGTCTGGGGAAGAGGGATAACGTAATCCGCAGCAAATTGGCACAGAAGCAATAGCAAAATACCAGCCAGCGGGCCAGAAGAGAGGCCAGCTGGGGGAAAGCTCATGGGTGAACCCGGCGCCAAGTCTCCCAGCCGGGAATTGGTGGGGAGGGCTCGGGCTCCGCTTCTCACAGAGCCAGCGGTTTTAGTCCTTTTACACCAAGGTGAGGGGAGG
>JAHREE010135101.1:0-13975 GCA_033628505.1 Tringa tobata | reverse complement strand
GTGGTGGAGTCTCCTTCTCTGGAGACATTCAAACCCACCTGGACACGTTCCTGTGGGACCTGCTCTGGGTGGACCTGCTTTGGCAGGGGGTTGGACTAGATGATCTCCAGAGGTCCCTTCCAACCCCATATCATTCTGTGATTTGCACGCTCTGGGCTCGCCAGCTTTTGTCCCAGAGAGGAAGCTCTCAGACCCCCTCAGCATCCCCCCCTACCTCAGGGCTGGGGTCGCCACCCCACAACCTTAGAACAACCCCTCAGCTACCCCACACCTGCCTTCCAACCCTGGGGGCGACCCCAGGGGGTGCCACCAGGACCCCCAGGACACACCTTGGTGTGCGTGAAAGCGTGAGGGAGGCAATGGGGGCCTTCCCCATGGTGACCCCTCCACCAGCCGCTGTGGGGTCAGCGCCGAAACCTGGCCCCACACAGCCCAGCCCAAAGCTTGGCGAGCCGGGTTGGCGTCTGGGGACATGGCTTCGTCCCCGTGTCCCGCTTGTGAGCATCTTCCCCACGCGCAGAAACCACCTCGCGCCCGCCCGGCACACGCATCACAACGTCACTTTTATTGAGTCGAGGTTCCCTCTGCTTTCCGCACGTAGAAATTACATTTTAAAAAGGCCGGTGTTTTGTAAACAGTCAGGGGAGAGCTAAGGCAAAGAGAGAAACTGCCACAGCACCGCCGTACCCTCCCCCTACTCTCAATCCCCCTTGGGGGGATGAGGGAGTCCAGTGGCTCCCCGGGTGACAACCAAGGACGTGGGACGCCACGTCTGTCTCCACTTCGGCCGTGGGACCTCGCTGTGGGGAAAGCCAGAGCCACAGAAGCCACCAAGCACCGAACCAAACCTCTGCCTTGATGGGGGACAGGCACTGAAGGGCATCTCGGCCTTGGCATCTCCTGAGCCTTGAGCATCCTGGTCCTTGCTGGGCCCCACGGGAGGTGGCTTCTGTGCTCCCCATGTCCAGGGGGAGCGATTGGATGGTCTCAGGGTGGGTGGGCACCCTCTTCTTTAGGCCAAGGGGTCCTTCAAGCCCCAGCACCAGCTCTCAGGCAGGAGCTGGGCAAAGGGGCTCAGGAGGCAGCCGGTGCCTACAAACCTAGGGGGAAGTGGAGGGTGTTGCTGGAGCCTGGTTTTGTCAAAAATTGAGGGCACAGCGATTTGGAGGTACCTTTGGGGGAGGCAGGAGGGACACGTGCTTTCACAGGGTCCCACACAACGCCCACGCTGTTCTTGGGGCTTTTCTTCCTCCTGCTCCATGGGGGTCTCCCCATCTCATCCCGCGGGACAGAGGGGAGGTCCACGTTTACGGGCAGGGAGAGATCAAACGTTACAGGTGCTGTCCTCCCACCCAGTGCCACCGGTCACAGAGGGAGATAGCCATGGTGAGAAGGACAGAAGCAGGCCATGGTTCACCTTCTCACCCTGGGCTGCTTCCAGAAGGTGCAGGAGCGGCCAAGCCAGGTGGTGCACAAAGCTGGGCCGGACCCTCATCACAGAGACACATCAATTCCTGCCTCCCCCGGGGTTTTAGAAGCCAAACAAGGAACCAGGGAACTCAACAGACCAAACAGGAGCAGTTTGCCATTGAGGTTTAACTCCCCCAGCCAAATTTACAGCTGGAGGAACCGCTCAACCCAGCGAGAGCAGAAGTGAAACTACTGTCCAGGTGACACAGGGACAGCCCAGGGCAACAGCAGCCACAGAGTGTGTAAACGGCCAAGGGAATGATATAAAACGGATTAATACCGACTGCTTTGTCCCCAAAGCATTCCTTAAAACCTGCACCTGGCCCAGTCCCATTCCCTAGACACCTCCTGGAAGAACAGGATTGGAACTTTGGAGGAGAGCGCTAGTGTAGTGTCTCCAGAAGGTCGACGTGGTCACAGCACCTTCTCCAGCCAGTGAGTAACCCCTGGGAGGGAAAAAACCCACCGGTGTGTCCCTGCCCGGGGCTCATCCCGATCCTCCAAAAAGAAATGGGGCTGAAGGCAACGGTCCCACTTTGTCACAGAAAGTGCAGCCCAGGCGGAGGGAGATGTAAGAGTAAGGGCAGGAGACCGGCCAGAGGAGCCGTGGGAAAGCAGAGTTCAAACCAAACACTGACACAGAAGAGGACCACGGGGACGTCGCCCTGTCCGAGAAACACCACTACTAGTTCCCTTTATGCAAGACACGCCGTTTCCCTCCCATCTTGGGAGAAGAAGGAGCTCTAAGGTGTGGAGAGGAGCTCCACCGGCACGGGGGAACGCGGGGGAGAGCAGCATGCCTTGGCGAAACCCCAACGGCGACCCCTTAGTGATGATGTCTCAGGTGGTGATGTCCAGCCCCGAGAGGCAGAACGGGCAGGACCTGGACTACAGTTCCCCTTGTAGTGATGCTCTGGCTTCACCAGGGAGTCAGGGCTGAGACGACAAGCCTGACTGCCTGGTTGCGTTAAGACGACGAGATACAAACCACCGCAGGGCTCTTCCAGCCAAGCCCCAGATCTTCCTAACGGCGCCGCCCGCCTTTTTCTCCCCACTTCCCTTTGGTCCCAGGGGAATCCTGCAGCAGCAGAGCGCTCTGGCCTGGAGGAGGAGGAGTCAGGCCGTGAGATCCACGAAGATGGCGTTGGCAGTGGTCTGTCCAAAGATGAATGCTCCAAGGGTGACCATGAACACCCCGTAGCTGACCTGGGCCCACCAGCTGTGGATACAGAAGGATGGGGAATGTTCAGAGGGGGACCTTCACACCAAGATCCGCAGGGGAAGCGGGGAGAGGGGAAACACATTTCCATTACCTGATTGCCCTGGTTTCTTGGATCTCGGAGAGCTTGGCTTGGATCAGGCAGAGCCCTGAGGGGGAGAGGAGGCAAATTAAACCCAGATGAGGACTGAGCAGAAACCCCACAGACCATGGAGCCACACTCCCATTGCAGAGCCCAGAGTCCAGTCATAGGATCATAGAATCATAGAATGGTTTGGGTTGGAAGGGACCTTCAAGACCATCTAGTTCCAACACCCTGCCCTGGGCAGGGACACCTCCCACCAGACCAGCTTGCTCCAAGCCCCCTCCAACCTGGTCTTGAACCCCTCCAGGGATGGGGCAGCCACAGCTTCTCTGGGCAACCTGTTGCCCAGTCAAAATAGCCGGGCTGCCAACCAACCTCCCACCACAGTTCTGTCCTTCTCTAAAGACCTTCTGGTTCCTGCATCTCCATCCCGCTCCCTCCCTGTCCAAAGCCAAGAGACCTCCGCCAGCCCCTCAGCATCCCGGGATGCTCCACCTGGGAAGACGAAGATGAAGCAGGCGGCCAAGCCCCCGATGACAGAGATGACTTTGCCGATGTCGGGAATGAAGAGAGCCAGGAGGAGGGTCAGGAGGAACCAGCTGATGGTCTGAAGCAGGCGCCGCCTCCGCTCCCGAACCACGTCCTCCTCCACCGTCACCCCGGTGTAGCGGAGCCAGAGACCCTCCAAGACAGCCCTGTGGACACAGACATGGGGCAGGAGGGGGGTTCCCCATGGTGCCCCTCTTGCCCACACCAGCCCCTGCCTTCCTCCCAGCGCTCACCGGCCACAGAAGTGCAGGATGGGGTAGGACGTCAGCACGCAGAGTATGATGAAGGCCCGGGCCAGAGCAACAGGGATGTCGTTGGAGGGGTAGGACATCAAGACATCCTGCTCCACGCCAGCTCCAAAGGTCAGGAAGCCACAGACGCCTGCCGGGAAGGGAGCAGTCAATGGGGGACGAGGACAAACCTCCTCCATGTGTGTTTGAGGGACTGGACTTGGATGGATATGGCACAGGGCACACTGCAGGGGGTTGAAACGGACTCGCCTCCCTTTCTTCCCTTCTGGACCACAGGGTCCCTGCTCTCCAGAAGCTCACAGCCCCCCCGAGGACCAAGCCATGCTCACACGGTGTCCCCTGACTCACCGGTGCCCGTGTAGACGAAGAGAGCGATCACCATGGCCGCCGTCACCACCGCCCCCCAGGTCTTCACCTCTGGCTGCTTCATGCTGTTAAAGACGGGGACGCTGCTCACGTGGCACTGCCAGGGACACGGAGAGAGAGCGGGGACACACGATGGGCTGAGCCCGACCACACAGGGAGCCACATGGGATCCCAAGCGAGATATCCTCAGGTTTGTCATGATACCCCCAGGTGTGTCACTGTACTGGTTGGGGGTGACCTGCTGGAGAGCAGCTCTGAGGAGAAAGACCCGGGAGTCCTGGTGGACAACAGGATGACCATGAGCCAGCAATGGGCCCTGGTGGCCAAGAAGGCCAATGGCATCCTGGGGGGCATCAGGGAGAGTGTGACCAGCAGGTGGAGGGAGGTCATCCTCTCCCGCTCTGCTCTGCCCTGGGGAGGCCCCATCTGGAGCACTGGGACCGGTTCTGGGCTCCCCAGTTCCAGAAGGACAGGGAACTGCTGGAGAGGGGACAGCAGAGGGCTACAAAGATGATGAGGGGCCTGGAGCATCTCCCTTCTGAGGAATAGAATCATAGAATCATAGAATCATCTAGGTTGGAAGAGACCCTTGGGATCATCGAGTCCAACCATCTACCCTACTCTACAAAGTCCTCCCCTACACCATATCCCTCAGCACCACATCTAATCGTCTCTTAAACACATCCAGGGATGGTGACTCAACCCCCTCCCTGGGCAGCCTATTCCAATGCCCAACCACCCTTTCCGTGAAGAAGTCCTTCCTAATGTTCAGTCTAAACCTACCCTGTTGGAGCTTGAAGCCATTCCCTCTCGTTCTGTCATTAATTACCTGTGAGAAGAGACCAGCACCAACCTCTCTACAGTGTCCTTTCAAGTAGTTGTAGAGAGTGATGAGGTCTCCCCTCAGCCTCCTCTTCCTCATACTAAACAGTCCCAGCTCCCTCAGCCTCTCCTCGTATGATTTATTCTCCAGGCCCTTCCCCAGTTTCGTTGCCCTCCTCTGCACTCGCTCCAGCACCTCCAGATCTCTCTTGTGTTGAGGTGCCCAAAACTGGACACAACACTCGAGGTGTGGCCTCACCAGTGCTGAGTACAGGGGCACAATCACCTCCCTACTTCTGCTGGTCACACTATTTCTGATACAAGCCAGGATGCCGTTGGCTTTCTTGGCCACCTGGGCACACTGCCGGCTCATATTCAGCCGCCTGTCAATGAGAACCCCCAGGTCTCTTTCTTCCAGGCAGCTCCAGCCACACTTCCCCAAGCCTGTAGCGCTGCAGGGGGTTCTTGTGGCCCAAGAGGAGAGGCTGAGGGACCTGGGTCTTTTTAGTCTGGAGAAGAGAAGGCTGAGGGGGGATCTGATCAACACCTATAAATACTTCAAGGGTGGGTGTCAGGAGGAGGGGGCCGGTCTTTTTTCAGTGGTGCCCAGGGACAGGACAAGAGGAAATGGGCCCAAACTGGTATGTAAGAAGTTCCACCTAAACACAAGGAGGAACCTCTTTCCTGTGAGGGTGGCAGAGCCCTGGAAGAGGCTGCCCAGAGAGGTGGTGGAGTCTCCTTCTCTGGAGACATTCAAACCCACCTGGACACGTTCCTGTGGGACCTGCTCTGGGTGGCCCTGCTTTGGCAGGGGGTTGGACTGGGTGATCTCCAGAGGTCCCTTCCAACCCCATGGGATTCTGTGATTCTGTGGTTGCCTAGGGGAGGATCATCACTCCACCATGGCAGTCCCCCACCCAGGTGGCAGCAGGGTGGGATGGGGAGCACCGGGCTTACCTGGAAGCCAAAGCAGATGGTGGGCATGGCATTGAAGACGGCGGTCCAGGTGGAAGGGCTGGCAGGAGAGAAACACCTGCTGGTCAGAGTGGGGCTCCCTGTGACCCCCCTCTCAGTGCCCAGGGGGTGCTGAGTGATGGGCTCGTTCCTCTGTTGACCTGCTTGCCCCCTGCAGCTACCGTGTCCCCCCACCCAGGATAACACCTTTGCACAGAGCGAGGTTTTCCTGGGACCTGGCATTCCCTGAAGAGCAGGGCCTTTCTCTGGGCTAGAACCAGCCGAAATTGAGAGCTTACAAAAATAAAAGCATAGGTGAAAAAATAAGGATCTGCTTGGGCAGCGCCGAGAACCGTTTGGCTCTGCCCTAAAAGTCCCACTGCCCGTGCTGGGTCCATAAATGTCCCCAGTCCATGAGGGAGGGGACAGGCCCCAGGCGCTGTGCTGGCCAAGGAAATAACCAGAAATCAGCCTAAAATAGACACAGCCCTCGTTGCTTGGCGAGCACAAGATGGGCCTGGCTGTGGTGGAGCTAGAAGTCAATCATTTCTCCTCAAAACCCATGATGGAGCCGTGGGGACCTCCAAGGGGTCTTTGTCCTCTCCTTCCCCACCCGCAGAGGTGCAGCCACCTGGGGGCTCCTGGCACCAACCTGCAGTGTCCCGTGAAGGATTTGTCCCCAGCCTCCGCAGCCCTCGCTCCCCCACCCCTGCCTGGCCCTGCGGTGGCCACTGGCAGCATCGTGTCCCTTGTCCTCACCTGGTGGGGATCTCCACGGGCACGAGCTCCTTGTCGGGCCAGATGTACTTGATGATGATGACTGCCGTGACGTACCAGGTGCCGATCACGCTCAGGGAGCTGCAGGAGAGGACAGGAGGCTGTCAGCTGCCTCCCTGCTCTGTGAAGGGTCTCCTCGAGCCTCTCCAGCCCCATCTTCTTCCCTCCAAAGCCCAGGCCACCCCAGCCCTTCCCATCAGGACCACCCCTGCTCTCCCTTCCCATGGGGGAAGGCACCGTCCACCTGCTGTCCCCCAGAGCAGATGCCACGCTTTGGGGGCTGTCCCATGCTGCAGGTGGAAGGGCTGGCAGGAGAAAGAGGCGAGTGGCAGTGGTCCTTGGTGGCCACGGTCCGGCTCCAGTGGCCAGGTTACACCGAGATGCTTGGTGGAGCAGGGCTGGCCTGCAGACCACCCAACCAGGGGACCCTTTCTGCTGGGTGGCCAACTCCAAAGACAAGGGACAACGCAGTTGAAAGTCTCCTTGGTTCTTCCAGCAAGCGGAAGGGAGAGACACAAACCCCGGAGCACGACACTGTGGCCCCACGGTGCTCAGCAGCTCCTCTGCTTCCCAGATGGGGAAACTGAGGCAGGGGAAGGCAGAGGAGGAGATGTTCAACCTCTCAGGGGCACTAGAACCACGGCGTTTCCACTCCCCGTCCCCTGGGACCGTGCTTAGGTGGGCGCCCACTGGTCCACCCCAGCTTCCAACCCCCACAGGGCTCTCTCCACCACCCACCTGGCGTATTTTTGGAAGCCGATCTCCTTGGGGATGGAGAGGGGCAGGATGAGGAGGAAGGCAGTGATGCTGATGGTGAACTTGCGGTCCGTGTACCAGCGGCTGCTCCCAGCTTCCTCGGGCTCCGTCACCAGAGCAGCAATGACTGTGGGGACAACCCGTGCAGTCAGGTTGTCCCTTCCAGCCAAAGGGTTTTTTTTTTTTTTTTCCCCCCCGTGGGACACACTTACTCTTGTCCTCCTGGTCTCCGATGATGATGAGGAAAGCGATGCAGGTGCCAAAGGTGTAGACGGCGATGGCCACCTCGCAGAGCACGCCCGGCACCTTCCCGCAGACGGCCCACACGACCTCCTGGTAGGTCCTCTCGTTGCTGGCCTGCGAGCAGTACGCCAGGATGACCAAGCCTCCAATGATGAAGATCAACATGCACTGGGGTGGGGAGAAGAGACAAGGAGAGGACACTAAGACAACGGTGTCACCGGGTCCCCAAAGCCACCCCTTGGCAGCCACCCCCCGAACACACATCTGGTTCATCTCTGGTGCGCCTCATCCAACAGGAGCTGGGTCCTCCTTGAGCTCCTTCTGGAGCTCCACGCGTCCCCTCCCTGGGTGGAAGAGGGGATTGTCCCTTCCCCACCCTCTCACCATCTGGAGGGCGATGCCCGCGGCCACCCCGCCGGCCATGCTGAAGGCGGCGGGGAAGTTGAGCAGCCCGGCGCCGAGGGCGGCGTTGACCACGATGAAGACGGCTCCCAAAGCCGAGGTGGCCCCGGGGCCGTTGCCTTGGTTCTCTCCGTTCTTCGGCACCGTCTCCACGCTGGGGCTCTGCAGGAGCCGGGCCCGTTCCCCGGCGTCAGCGCTCCACTCCCAGTCCTTGAAGTCACTGTTGATGCTCCCGCTGCCCTGCGCCATCGTCCCCTCCGAGGGTGGGTGGCGGATGCCACCGATGATGTCCCACTAGTGCTCCCGCACTGGGCTTGGCCGGCCACCTCGAGGAAGGTCCTCTGCCAGCGCTGGCTCCATCAGGCAGAGAGGGCAACGAAGGGGGCAGCAACGCCGTGGGCGGGCACTTCACTGCTAGAAGGGGAGGAAGAAGGACACAGGAAGCGTTAATTAAGGTATTTAACAAGGGACAACCTGGGCACAGAGGAGATGAGTTCCCCAGGTCTCAGCTTTGGTGGTCGCCGCACGCAGGTGTCCTCGCGCCAGCAGATACAGGGTAGGACTGGCCTCTCCTCCCCTAAACCCGAGGCCAGGATGCCACCCCTGGGGACAACCTGGGCACAGAGGAGATGAGTTCCCCGGGTCTCAGCTTTGGTGGTCACCACACACAGGTGATACGGGGTATCACCAGCAGATACGGGGTAAGACTGGCCTCTCCTCCCCTAAACCCGAGGCCAGGATGCCACCCGAGGATGCCACCCCCGGGGACAACCTGGGCACAGAGGAGATGAGTTCCCCAGGTCTCAGCTGTGGTGGTCGCTACACGCAGGTCTCCTCACGCCAGCAGATACGGGCTAGGACTGGCCTCTCCTCCCCTATACCCGAGGCCAGGATGCCACCCCTGGGGACAACCTGGGCACAGAGGAGATGAGTTCCCCGGGTCTCAGCTTTGGTGGTCACCACACACAGGTGATACGGGGTATCACCAGCAGATACGGGGTAAGACTGGCCTCTCCTCCCCTAAACCCGAGGCCAGGATGCCACCCGAGGATGGGCTGCAGCCTCAGGGGGAGGACTCGCCTTTCCGTGGCCACCAGACCCCACGTCAGGGCTCACTTCCTCCTTTCCAGCCCCGATCCCTGCCCGGCTCCGTCCACGTGCTCCCGGGGGAAAGGTCAAGGCTGGGCTCCACCACAACAACCAGCAGAAACGCCGTGTCACCAAGAAAAAATAACCGGCCCCGGCCCCTTCCAGTGCCACCCCCAGGGTGACCACCGGCAGGAGATGTCTCAAGAAGCTCTTGGACCTGAAGACCTGGTGTTTTCAGCAGCGCAGACCTCGGGGGGGGTGTTGGACAACCCGGGTCTCATCCCGGTGTCCCCAAGCTGAAGGAGCTCAACCCTCCCAACCTGGCTTCACGGGGACCTACACAGCCAAGGGAAATGGCATTTCTAGGAAAAAAAAAATAAAATAAAATCTCTTTCTTCCTTGGATGACACCTCCAGAGACTCCTCCCGACCAGCCCACCCTTGGATTTTGGGCTATTTAAACCCCAAACTCGTGCTTGGAACCTTCTTCGGAGGTTTCTGAGGAACCCCCTCCCCCCCCAGGTTGGCTCAGGGGAGGGAAAAAAGGCACCGCTCTCCCCTGGGGACGGCTCCCAGGCCCCCAAATCCCCCGTCAACCGTGACCCACCCCGCAACAACCCCACGGAACCCCCGCGGGCCCCACCGTCGCCTCCCACCGGGAGGAGCAAGGCCCCGGTGGCGGTCACCCCGTCTTTGCGGGGGATGTCCTCGGGGGGTGGGGGTGTGTGTGGGGGGGATCCCCTCACCCTGGTACCCCAGTAGCCCCCGGCCCCACACTCACCGGGCGGTGGGAGCCCGCTCCGCTCCAGCCCCGGTCCCGGTCCCGGTCCCGGCCCCCGTCGGGGCTCGGCGGCGGCGCAGAGACCGGCACCGCCCTCCCCGCTGCACGCCGGGGCTTGTAGTCCGGTATCCCGGCCCGCCCCCGGGGAGGGGTGCTCATCACCGGGAAGAGATGGTCCTCACCGGGAAGGGGGTCCTCATCCCCGGGAAGGGACGTCCGTTCCCGGGAAGGGATGTTTAACCCCGGGAAAGGGTGCTCATTCCCGGGAAAGGATGTTCATCCCCGGGAAGAGATGCTCGTCCCCGGGAAGGGACGCCCGTTCCCAGGAAGGGATGCTCGTCCCCGGGAAGAGATGCTCGACCCCGGGAAAGGATGTTCATCCCTGGGGAGGGATGCTTTTCCCCAGGAAGGGGTGCTCATTCCCAGGGAAGAACGCTCGTCCCCGGGAAGAGATGGTCCTCCCCGGGAAGGGGTCCTCATCCCCAGGAAGGGGTGCTCATCCCCGGGAAGGGACGCGCATTTTGAAGTGATGCTCGACCCCAGGAAAGGATGTTCATCCCCGGGAAGGGATGCTTTTCCCCAGGAAGGGGTGCTCATTCCCGGGGAGAAATGCTCATCCCCAGGGAAGGATGCTTATCCCCGGGAAGGGGTGCTCATTCCCGGGAAAGGATGTTCATCCCCGGGAAGAGATGCTCGTCCCCAGGAAGGGGTGCTCATTCCTGGGAAAGGATGTTCATCCCCAGGAAGGGATGTTCCATCATCCCAGGGAGGGACACTCATCCCTGGGAAGGGATACTCATCCCCAGGAAAGGATGCTCATCATCCTGGGGAAAGACCCAGGAANGAAAGGATGTTCATCCCCAGGAAAGGATGCTCATCATCCTGGGGAAAGACCCAGGAAGGGGTGCTCATCCCTGAGAAGGGATGCTTATTCTTGGGAAGGGGTGGCCATTCCTGGGAAAGGATGTTCATCCCCGGGAAGGGATACTCATCCCTAGGAAAGGATGCTCATCCCCAGGAAAGGACGCTCATCATCCTGGGGAGAGATGCTCTTCCCCAGGAAGGGATGCTCGTCCCCAGGGACCCACGACCGGGGGCTCCCCCTCTTCCAAAATCCCATCCCCACCGCTCCGTGGCTGAACCCGGCGAGACCAAGGAGCGGGAGAGAAGGCAGGGCCGTGCTCCAGCTCTACTTTTATTGCAACGGAAGGGGCAGCGGAAAGG
The DNA here is from genome assembly GCA_033628505.1 of Tringa tobata. Taxonomy (NCBI): domain Eukaryota; kingdom Metazoa; phylum Chordata; class Aves; order Charadriiformes; family Scolopacidae; genus Tringa; species Tringa tobata. The sequence goes on along the minus strand of JAHREE010135101.1, from coordinate 2,988 downwards.
CCCAACGGGAGTTTCCAAAGGGATCTATCTCTGCAACCAGGAGGCAGCTCCGGAGACAGGCAGAACCAGGGGAACCACAGCACCGTGACCCGCAGCGCCGTGGGGCAGGACCCGCAGCGCCGTGGGGCAGGACCCGCAGCGCCGTGGGGCAGGACCCGCAGCGACGGGGAAAGCGGTTTATTGCACACACACGGGAGGAAGCAGAGGCTGGGGGGGGGGGTATCAGCCCCCTAAACAACCACAGAAGGATACGGGGTTGGAAGGAACCTCTGGAGATCATCTAGTCCCCGCCTAAAGCAGGGCCACCCAGAGCAGGTCCCACAGGAACGTGTCCAGTGGGGTTGAAATGTCTCCAGAGAAGGAGACTCCACCACCTCCCTGGGCAGCCTCTGCCAGGGCTCTGCCACCCTCACAGCAAAGAACTTCCTCCTCAGGTTTAGGTGGAACTTCTTATACTCAAGTTTGGGCCCATTTCCTCTTGTCCTGTCCCTGGGCACCACTGAAAAAAGACCAGCCCCATCCTCCTGACACCCTCCCTTTAAGTATTGATAAGCATTGATCAGATCCCCCCTCAGCCTTCTCTTCTCCAGACTAAAAAGACCCAAGTCCCTCAGCCTCTCCTCAGAAGGGAGATGCTCCAGGCCCCTCATCATCTTTGTAGCCCTCTGCTGTCCCCTCTCCAGCAGTTCCCTGTCCTTCTGGAACTGGGGAGCCCAGAACTGGTCCCAGTGCTCCAGATGGGACCTCCCCAGGGCAGAGCAGAGGGGCAGGATGACCTCCCTCCACCTGCTGGTCACACTCTTCCTGATGCCCCCCAGGATGCCATTGGCCTTCTTGGCCAGTAGGGCACGTTGTGGCTCATGGTCATCCTGTTGTCCACCAGGACTCCCAGGTCTTTCTCCTCAGAGCTGCTCTCCAGCAGGTCACCCCCAACCTGTCCTGGTGCAGGGGGTGATTCCTCCTCAGGTGCAGCACCCTACACTTGCCTCTGTTGAAGTTCATCAGGTTCCTCTCTGCCCAATTCCAGCTCCGTGATACCTAGGGCAGCTTCAGCCCATGCCCAACGGTGCTCCTGGGGCACAGGGGTGAGAACTGCCCTCTCTCCAGGCATGATGCTCAGGAGACAAGGGTTTCACTGGCCATACAAGATGTCCAGTGCTGGCACATCTCTGAGAGGGAACGTTTGGTGCAAGGGAGGGACAGGAAGCAGCTGCACCATGACAGGAGGAAGTCCCCAGCTCGACACAGCTGTGCACCGCTTTATTTGGATTAAAAAAAAAAAATAAATCCGAGTCCAAGGAGTTTTGGGGCCTCAGGGACACTCAGTTTAAAAGGACAGGATGTTTTTTTTGATCTTTCCCTCCTGTTTTCTGGTGTTACGGAGCAGATGAGGGACACCTCTTGTGAGAGGGGACACAGCGAGGCCACCCTCCGGCCTCGTGGCTTTGGGGGGGACACAGACAGACTCTGCTTGGCCGGGGGTGGTACAGGAACAGGCAGAGACCAAGAGAGAAGATTTTTCAGAGGAGGTTCTTATTGTGGGGGTGGGGGGTAAGGAATTGTTTCACCCCAGGGCAGAGGAGTGAAGGCAGGAGAACCAGGGACACGGCTCTGCCCCCCACACCAATGCCACCATGAATGACACCTGAAAGGAGGTTCTCAGATGGAAAGAGCGAAGCTGATGGTGGAACAGATTTCAGTAGCGAGAAGTCCTCAGAGCTGGTCGTTGGAGGTGCTCCCCAGCCCCAGGGACGGAGCTGAGGAGGTGGCAGGGGTGTACCTGAGCAGCTCCCCCCCAGCCTCAGCCCACCCAGCTCCCCACCTGCTGCCAACAGAGCCTTCTCCTGGAGAAACCAGCGCAGGGAAGCCTTTGGTGCCTCTGCCGGTGGGACGGCAGCGTTAAACGTTTGCTTCCTCCAGCGTGGACGGGTGGCTGGGGCCGATGGGACACAAAGGATGGACAGCAGGGGACAAGGGCTGTGACGAGCGGGAGCCAGCAACGATGTCCCTGCTCTGCAAGGCAGGGTGGTTTGGACTAGGCTTCTACAACAACTCATCTACAAGATACATTCAGCAGCGGCATCAAGTGCTGTGGTTGGAAATATTCTGCTCGTTTCCTTTCCCTCCCCATCTTCCACCGGTGGGGAAGGGAAGGAAGGCCACCAGCTCCAGGGCTCCACCTTTGTCTTTTACTTTGTGACTTGATGGATGGCATGAGCCAGGTAACCTACGTTGCCCGACGTAACTCCCGCCACGGAGATCCGCCCGTCCTTTGTCATATAGATGGAGAACTCCTTGGTCAACCGCTCCACCTTGGGGGGAAAAAGGCAGAGTTCAAACCACAGCCCACCTCTGTTAGCAAGAAGGCAAGTTTACCCAGTTTGCCCCAACTGGGAGGGAACTGGGAACCAGCAGACGTGGAGTCCCACCACCTGCAGAGACAGCAGGGCACCCCGTGAAACCAAAGGAGATGCTGCTTGGCTCCGGGCAACACGCAAACTGTTCAGCCAGGAGTGTCACCTCACTTGAGCTGACCTTTAAAGTCACCTCCAAGTGGCACCAAGCGACTGCTTCTTGTGACAGAGAAGCAGGGTCTGTCTGCTTTCAACCTCCACAAGCACAGCAGGGAGCAGAGCGAGACATGGATCCCCACCATGCTCCGGTGCTGCAGGCTTGGAGGACGTTCCTCCTGGAGAAGGAACTGCCCAGGAGGGCTCATTTTGACACCCGCCACCAGGTTCTTACTGACAAGGACCACAAATGACACCTTGAGAGCCCAGGAACCACGTTTACCTGTTCGGGCTTCAGCCCCGTGAAGCAGAACATGCCGATCTGGTCAGTGATGTGCTGCCAGTTGTGGGAGGATCCCTCTTTCTTGAGGTTGGACACCAGCTGAGTCCTCATGCTGATGATCCGGTCAGCCATGCCCTTCACCTCCACCAACCTGAGAAACCAACCCAGGAACCGTTCAGAGCAAGGCTGGGACAC
>JAHREE010135099.1:0-13352 GCA_033628505.1 Tringa tobata | reverse complement strand
GTCAGAGCCCTGGCAGAGGCTGCCCAGAGAGGTGGTGGAGTCTCCTTCTCTGGAGACATTCCAAACCTGCCTGGACACGTTCCTGTGGGACCTGCTTTAGGTGGACCTGCTTTGGCAGGGGGTTGAAGTCTGGAGGTCTCTGGAGGTCCCTTCCAACCCCATGTGATTCTGTGTGATTCTGAGTTCCAGATGTCAGGAAAGCCGGGTCAGTTTTCTCGGATGCCTGAAGGTCCTTGTGTGCCTGCAGTCACGGACTCCCTGGAAGCTCGTTAGCTGCTCCCTATCCATACCACTTTTAGGGATGCCTCTCCATCCTTCAAATGCAGGCAGTCAGGAGCACACGGTGATGCCTTGTGTGCTCAGAAGCCGTCCCTGGGATGTGCCACCAGCATCCCGCAGAGCCCACGGTGCGCTCGGCTCGCCTGGATCAGTACCTGCAACGTCAAAGGGGCAAAACCCCCACCCCACTAACACTTGGGGGCTTTCCAGTACGGATACGGTTCTGCAGCTGTCTCCATGATGAATGGATGGTATGTTTTATTTCCTACTTTATCAAATACTAATTATGTATATGATAATTCTAAGCATCGTGGTTACTTTTGGCTCATTTGTTTTTCTCTCTCTAGAGACGTGACAGGGGGTGTTTCTGTGCTCCCCCCTGCCCCCGCTCCCATTCTTGAAATTTTGCTTTAATTGCTTCTCTTTGGCTTTTGGTTAAGGTTCCCTACTCCGAACGGGTCAGGGTATCGATCCGGCGCTTTGATAAGGTCAGAGGAGATCAGCTGTGACATTTCGAAGAGATCTGCTCCTCCCCTAATGGGCTTAGTCATCAAAGAGTTTTCCAGGGGACAGGGCAGGGGGGAGATTGAACTTAAACTCTTACATATGTTTATTTGGACGGTCCTTCAGGGCTGTGAAAAGCGATATCACTCGAGAGACTAGAGCACCCGAGGTACGGGTTAGGAACTCTACAAATGGTATGAACCATCATAATAAAACTTCATTGAGCCTCCCTGTCTACAACCCATGTTACAGGAGATGTTGTCCAGGTGAGGTGGCACTAACTGAGCCCAAAGGGTGCAGAGAAAGGTGACCCACACACACACACACACACACTTCGGGCACATCTGCAAAGCCTGGGCTGTGCCTCCACTGTGGTGTCTCCACTCACAGTTAATCTCTGATGATTCAAAGGGAGGTGAGGGAAAATAATAAAAATAAAAAAAAGAAATAGCAAGCAACATCTGTCTGGCCAAATGAGCCTGGAGGAGGAAAATAAATAAATGAATTCCTTCCTTATGCCTGCAGGCCACCAGCTGAGGTCTTGGGGAATGGGATTGGACTACAGCTACTTAATGAGGAGCTCCGAGGCTGAGCAGCAGATAATGCAGAATTTCCTGTTCTTGTCATGGCTGAGGGGAGAAGGAAGGGAGGAAGGGCACGGAGGTGTGCCCTGTGCCATCCCGCCCCGCTCCCTTTGAGCCTGGGCTTTGGACGTTCTCCCAGGAGCTGGATTAAAGCCTAGCTGTTCAAAAGTTATCTACTGCTAGGCTAGCCATGTCAAACGAGGAGGATCCACACCCTTGCGAGGTCCTCCAGTGCTCAGTTTCCCTCCCTGCTGGGAAATGGCACTGTATTTTGGGATTTATCTGACCTGAACTTCCAGGCATTGAATCTTGCCATGTCTTTGTCAAAGCCTGGGAAGTCCCCTGCAACCCAGGATACTCCCGTGCTTAAGATGTCTAGACATCTTGTGATCTTTTAAGCAGCTCTTTGATAAACTGAACGAGCTGAGCCGAGTTACGAGTTTTTCCAGCTCTCAGCCACGCGTCTGGCCTCCATACCAATGCTCTCTGGTGTCTGCCCTCCCTGAGTGGACACCGAGAGCTGGAGTGAAGGCAGGGGGAGAAGGCTGGTTGCATGTGGTTGAACCTGCAGCAGCTTTCTCATCGCCCCCGAGTCCTGCTTGCCCAGTCCCCGAGGCTGTCTGGGTCGAGCAAGTGATGCTGAACCCAAACCTACAGCATCCTCCCTTAACCTCGGGTGGTCCAGCAGCCACGATTGCCCGTAGCCCCACAGCTCTCCTGGCAGGGTCGCGTCGGTGTCTCCTGAGTGGCTTGCGAGGTTGCTGAAGAAGGGATAGTTGGGTTTTTATTTCTGCCTAAGACATCCCCACATCTCCTGGAAAAGCCCTGTAAATGCAGAGTTTGATACGCTCTGCACAAGGGCTCTCTGAGCCTCTGGTTAAAATGCTGGAGGAGGGTGGTTTTTTCACCGTAAATGTGGGTAAAAGAGGGGCAAAATGGTGGGTAAGAGAAAGGAGCAAATGCAAATGGCCAGGGAAAGCCTGGTTCCTGTTACTGCTTGGATGAACATTCCCTTACTCCGTGGAAAGCATCTTTAGTTCTCGCTGCAGTCGGTGCTTTCTGAGGTAATCTCTCACTCTGTAAGTAGCTGTAATTTGCATTCCTGGTCCCCAGAGGTGTTCTCTTGCGTTTGGTTGCATCAGAATGCCTTCTTCCCACCGTAAGGTACCTTGGCAGCACGGATCAGGGGTGAGCAGCTGGTGGCTGAGGGACCACGTGTGGCTGAACAAAGCAGCCTGTGTGTTATGTCGTTCCCTTCACCCACGTACGAGTGTTTATCCTCTGGAATCCATGCTTGAATCCTAAGTTCACAGACGACACCAAGTTGGGTGGCAGTGTCAACCTGCTGGAGGGTAGAAAAACCTTGCAGAGGGATCTGGACAGGTTGGATCAATGGGCCAAGGCCAACGGGATGAGGTTCACCAAAGCCAAGTGCAGGGTCCTCCACTTGGGTCACACCAATCCCCTGAAGCACTACAGGCCGGGGGCAGAGTGGCTGGAGCTGCCTGGCAGAAAAGGACCTGGGGGTGTTGGTGGACTGTCGGCTGAACATGAGCCAGCAGAGTGCCCAGGTGGCCAAGAAGGCCACCAGCATCCTGGCCTGTGTCAGGTGAGTAGGACTCAGGAGGTGATGGTCCCCCTGGACTGGGCACTGGTGAGGCCCCACCTTGAGGGCTGTGTCCAGTTTTGGGCCCCTTCCCACAAAAAAAGACACTGAGGGGCTGGAGCGGGTCCAGAGAAGGGCAACGAAGCTGGTGAGGGGTCTGGAGAACAAGTCTTGTGAGGAGAGGCTGAGGGAGCTGGGGGCGTTTAGCCTGGAGAAAAGGAGGCTGAGGGGAGACCTTCTCGCTCTCTCCAACTCCCTGAAAGGAGGGTGTAGCCAGGGGGGGTCGGTCTCTTCTCCCAGGTTACAGGTGATGGGACAAGAGGAAACAGCCTCAAGTTGCTCCAGGGGAGGTTCAGGTTGGATATTTGGAAAAATTTTGACACAAAGGGTTCTTAAGTCTTGGAATGGGCTTCCCAGGGAAGTGGTGGAGGCACCATCCCTGGAGGTATTCAAAAGATGAATTGACACGGTGCTCAGGGATATGGTTTAGTGTTGGTTGATGGTGTGTGGGTGTGGTGGTGTGGTTTGGTTTTTTGTGGGTTTTTTTGTTTGTTTTATTTTTTTGTTTGTTTGTTTTTTGGTTTTTTTTTTTATGGTTGGACTAGATGATCTTGAAGGTCCCTTCCAACCTAGGCGATTCTGTGATTCTGTGCTTGGCCACACGGACCAAGGGGCCCTCCGTCAGGGGTAGACACTGTTGACACCTGATAGGCCAGGGTGACAAAAATGTATTTAGTGGCTCTATAATGGGCCATGAATCCTGCCCCTTGTATCTGATCTCATTTAGCCCACTCTGTAACCTGCCCTCTTCTCATCATTACTTACGGCGTGACCTCTCTTTCTGCTGTCTATAAATGTTCCCAGCCAAGAGTATCACTCCAGCAAATGGTGGATAAAATGCCGACCGATGTGGACAGAGAGCAGTGTTGGCATTGATCTAAACTGCCCAGAGGTCCCTGCCGACCCGATCCGTGAAGGAAAAGCTTTTTGTTGATGTTTTCAGACTACGAAGCGGGGCCATAAAGTTTTCAGGATATCCCAGGAAAGGGCAGAGCAATTCAATCTGGCTCTCTTATCTGGTTCTCTTTGTCTCACTTATCTTTCCATCCTCTCCTCCTTCTCCCTTAGGGTAAAAAATGCCTTCTCTAAAGGCTTGGTCACACATTGCCTTTAGTAGAGTAGGCAGGTATGAAACTTAAAAATTCAGCTGCTTAATGAAACATCTGGCCTCCAGGTTCTCCCCAGCTCCAGTCCTGCGCACCCTCGTGCCTCGGTGCCCGCCATCAGACTCCTCAGGATGGGAAGGACCTGCTTCTTGCCTGTCCTGTGCACAAAGGCTTCTTCTTCGTGGAGGATTTCCAAGGTCTCTGAAATGCTCCTGGCTGCTGCATCGGGGAGACATCCATCATCGTTAACCCACAGAAGGAGGTTAAGGGTAGGTCACTTATTAAAAAGTCACTTTAACTAACTTTTTCTCACCCGGGTCTGCATTATCTCGAGGAACAGAAGAGCTTTGGGTATCCTGGCTGTCGTCCCAGCCCTAGCCCTGCAAATCCTGCACAGCTCAGTGAAGGTAGGGCAGTGTGAGAGAGCAGGATCAAGCAGAAGGTCCCCTGCGAGCTGGGATGTCACTGGACCATGCAGATGGATTGGGTTTTGTACCCTACTCAGGTTAATGCTCTGCAAACACTATTTCCAGGCAAGCTCCAATCAGCTTATAGACTGGGTATGAGATCCTTAGGCCTTGGAGAGGGTGGAGCAGGAGAGTGGGATGCTCAGAAGTGGATTTAAGATACGTAGCTGCCTTGTTTCTGGTTCTGTCTGGGTTTTTTGTGTGAGTTAAGGCAGCCAGAGGGGCTCCAGTGGTTGGGGGTTTGAGGTACCTCGGTATCACCAAGCTGAAGGGTGCTGCATGGGCTGCGATGGTACCCTGAGTCCTCCTGAGGACCTTCCTGTGTGCTCCTGGGTGCTGTGGGACAATATGGGCTGCATTGATGGTGGAGCTGTGGTGGCCAGGGTGCAGGGCAGGGCTTGAAATGCCTTGGGAAGCTGGTTTGCTGAATGTGGCAGCTCGGGTCTCCATGTCAATGGGGCTGTTGACATCTCCCTGCCAAGAAGCATCCGTGGGCAGGCAGCTGAGATCTTCCTCTTTTCCCTTCCTTTTCTTTCACTCTGCTGCTCCCGTTAAGCTCTCTCCACTGCACTCACCCTAATGGTCCCTCTCTTGGTTTATGTCCTTCAAATTCTTCCCTTTAAACACTTAGTCATCACTTAGCTAAACTACTGTATACAAATATAGCTCTTTTGATCTTCCTACGTAAATCAATACCTCCTGCCCTTTAATCTTTGTAGTGGCTTTCTCTGAGCTCTCTCCAATTTAACTATCTGTCTTTGAAAATGAGTTGTCTTTTGGGCCTGATTCACCACAATTTCAAATCTCCCAAAGCCCCAGTACCTGCCCACAGCAGGAAAACGTGGTGGCTCCTCGCCACCTCCATTTATCTTCAAGTGGTACAAAGCATTGCATACAGAGCATCTCTTGTCTCCTTGGACTAATGTGGCTCTTTGTGAGCAGCCTCAGCCGGTGCTGGAAGTGAACCCTGATGCAGCCCAAGCTCGTGGTCCCAAGACAGGTCTTACAGGACACAGAAAGCCAAGGCACAGCCCATCCTCAATGCTACCGTCCTGTTTTGGGGTGAAGAACAGTTGTCCCGTTTGGGTTAGGGAAGGGAATTTCTGCAGTAACTGGTGGGTCTAGAGGTGAATCCCACAATATGGCAAATAATGTGAGATAGGTACAACTTGGTGCACTTGGTAGCAAGCCCACAACAAGTGAAGAGAAGAGAGATGCACGGAGGAGTTATTTGTCCCTTCAGAGTGGGTAATGTGGGCATCCTTTCCTGATGGAGATGGCTAGCTCTGTCTGGCTGCTGAGAAGTGATTGTTACTGTTCAAATTACAGAAACGCAACATAAATATATGCAGAAGAGCGAGACCTGGACAGGCTAGGGAGTTGAGTGGAGAGAAACCTAAAGAAGTTCAACGAGGGCAAGTGTTCTGCACCCGGGGTGGAACAATGCCATGGACCAGCACAGGTTGGGGCTGACCTGCTGGAGAGCAGCTCTGAGGAAAAACACCTGGGAGTCCTGGTGGACAATAGGATGACCATGAGCCAGCAATGTGCCCTTATGGCCAAGAGGGCCAGTGGTCTCCTGGGGGGCATCAAGAAGAGTGTGGTCAGCAGGTGGAGGGAGGTCATCCTGCCCCTCTGCTCTGCCCTGGGGAGGCCCCATCTGGAGCACGGGGTCCAGTTCTGGGCTCCCCAGTTCCAGAAGGACAGGGAACTGGTGGAGAGGGGACAGCAGAGGGCTACAAAGATGATGAGGGGCCTGGAGCATCTCTCTGATGAACATCATTCTGTGTGATGACTGGATACTACCTATACCAAAGCCTGAACCAAAGGTGAAAGAAGTCTTTGATCATCCCCCATGGTCAGCGGGTGGGAAGCTGGACCTGGGACATCCATCCAAGGCACACGTGGGGTGAGAGGCACTTGTCATTGCTGTGGTGGGGAGGGATTGCCTCTTGTCAGCTGCTTGGCTGGAGCCACGGGAGCAGCAGGAGTGTCCCTGCTGACGTGCAGTTGGGAGGAAACCTCGTGCCTTGATTTAATGCAGGTGTCAAACACCACGCCTGGCTCACGCTTCATCCCGGGCGTTGGGCCCCTTGGTTATGTTATGTCTGGTGAATAAAACTGTCAGTGAAATGGTCTTGAGCGCGTGACCGTGGCTTTGGGGCGAGAATTAAGGCTCTCTGTAGGGCTTGAAGAGACCACTGGGCAATTCTTCCTCATCTCCTTGCCCAAACTGTTACCTCCAGTTACCCTGGGACCATTCCACCCCTGGACTGGGAATGCTGGGAACGTAATTTAAAGCCATTACAGTAAAAAGTCATCTTTTTTTTTTTTTTTTGTCTCCTTTCAAATAAAAAGGTTTATAACAGCAATAAACCCCATATTTTAGCATCTCGTTATGGGTCAAATAAAAGCTGGTCAGAGCATGAGGCAGAGAATCTAACCACTCTGTTCATCCCCACTGGGTAAATGTGGTAGTGCTGCCATGGGCCATATAGCTTAATTAGTCACTATTCTCTGCTCTTCCTAAAAGGGAAAAAAAAAAAAAAAAGAGGAAAAAAAACTTTGCAGGCTGTCTGTGTCATATTTCCTGTGTTCTCAGAGGTGTTAATGAATTCATTAATCACTTAATGGCAAGGAGGGTCTTCGGGGACCAGCATCACAATTTACCGCTCCCAGGAGGCAGACTCTCTCTGTCGCTGATCTGAAGTTTTCAGTTCTGCTAATTTGTGCCAGCAGAGCCTCCCAGCTCCTGCCTGCAGCCCTCCCAGCTCCTGCCTGCAGCCCTCCCAGCTCCTGCCTGCATCCCTCCCAGCTCCTGCCTGCATCCCTCCCAGCTCCTGNCTCCCAGCTCCTGCCTGCATCCCTCCCAGCTCCTGCCTGCATCCCTCCCAGCTCCTGGGAGCATCCTCCGAGCACGGCGGCGACGAGGAGGAGCATCCCAGGGGCACACCGAGCCACGGGGCGTTCGTTTGCTGGGTAAGGTCTCGCAGTGAATAATTAAACTGAGGTCTTCAGAGGGCGAAGGAAGCACCTCCCCACCCTCGCCGTTGTGTTGCTTTAATTTATCTAGCTATTTATTTATTTCCACCGGGACGGGCTTTCCTGAAAAACTGCTGCAAAAGCTCCTCCTTGCCATGGGCTCGGGAGGTTTCTTGCTGACTTATAGGAAATATAAGCTGCGGATAATCCGGGCCTGGGACTGCAGGCTACGCTGGGAAATGAGTCTGTGAATCTTCCCTAATTGAAGAATGTCAGGGTGATGTATTTTGACTGAAGCTGTCAGTCGGGATGTGAATTTGAATGTTTGCATCTCTGTTCCGCAGAAAATGTTGATTACTTCAGTCTCTCGCCCGTGTTGCAGGAGAGCGGCTGATGCCAAAGTTCCCTCCAAAATGGCTCTTTTTGGCTTATTTCTAATCACACGGCAGTTCAGGGAGAGGAGGAGGTGAACAGAGCCCTCCTCTCTGCTAATTCCCTTCCACCAGCTTGTCATCACTTTGCAATTGCACCTTTTTAAAGGGTTTTTTGTTGTGGTTTTTTTTTTCTCCCTCCTTTTCTGTTCTCTCATTTAACTTCTGCTCTGATTTCTCTTCCCATCTTTCCTCTCAGTCTGTTACTCTCCCGGATTGAGAGCCGAGGGAAGCGAGGTACGTAGGACGAGGGGCAGCAGGATGGGCACGGGGCACCATGGTTGCCCATATGCAGGCGTTTGCTCCCCACCCTTGGTGCCCCCTCCGGGGTTCCTTCCCCACTGTCATCTTCTCTTCTCAACGGTTGTCTCAGGGACGCGCGAGATGAAAGGCAGGGGAGAAGCTACACCTCAGCCTGAAAGAGAGAGGAGAAAGGAAGGAGAGAAAGGGGGAATACAAACCCGCTCCATCGTAGCAAACACAAAGGGAGGCGATTTCAATAAGTGCCAGATGGTCAAAATTAACCAGAGTCGTGTAAAGCCCTACATGCCCAACTGTTTGCTTTGGCAGGGATCCTTCAGCTTTTTAAAAGAGAGTCTCCCAGGCGCCCTCTTCTTCTCCTTGGCTTTCCTCATCCCCTTCACTCATCCCCTGGACCCCTCTTCTTACTCCACCCTTTTTCTCCTCCCTTGGGTCTCTTTCTTGGTCTCTGGTCTCCTAGTGCTGCCCACAACCCACATTGCACCTCAAATGCTGCCTTATGTGAAGAGCGATGGTTGACCCATGCTTGGAACTGGCCTTCTTCTACCACAAAGAGATGTTCCCATTCCGTAGCAGGCTTGTTGAAGGTGGGACCTTGCTGCGTGGCTGGGCAGAGGGCATGCATCCTACTGGGGCATCGGGATGGTATCTCCATGGGGCAGCTGCAGGCGTGGGGAGACCACTGCAGCACAACCCCATAGAATAGGATAGGATGCTCCCACTGGAGCATCCCAGCCTTGGTGTTGTCCTTCCCATGAGCCTTAACTTCTTCCTCCCTTTCCTGTGGGCTTGGGTCAGCCTTAATTTTTTTTTTTTGTTTTGGTTGGAGAGCCAGCAGGATCCCTTGCAAGCAGAGGACCCTGGCATTGTTAAACTGGAGCACCACCACATGGCATGTTCCTCCAGACGATGCAATCAGGACGCCCCTTGTCCGTCGCAGGCGGAGAGACCCAGCTAACGATGGGCTCTTTTGTGTGCGCGCGTGTGCTCTCTGCATTTGAAACATTTATTATTCTAAATTGCCTTCTGCACATTTTACAATAATTACGACTAGTGTTTGCCTTGTTATCTCCACAGTTACTAACAAGAATGCCATCATTATTCCAGTCATTAGCAAAATGGATGTTGTTGTCCGGAGTTGCCGGCTGTGGGACTGCTTTCAGGAGGAGGCTGGTGCTCTCCAACCTTGCTTGCTCAGAGGGATATTGTTGTTCTCAGTAGGCTTGAACCTGAGGGGGTAAAGGGGGAACAGAGATTATGTGGAGAAGAATTGGTTTGAGGGAGTGCTGGTGGGTGTCGAGATTAGCAGCACTGAGCTCTGGGAAGCTGCTAATGGCAACATCAATAGAAATTAGAGAAAAAGCAGCCATTTCCCCGTGCTCCTTCCATGTTTAGTGTGTCTTAGGTCTGTTCCTGGCTCTACAAGTCTGACGCCTCTCCCTTTAAGGCCGCGTTGCTTGGACGTGGAGAGATGCTTCTGCTCTGACGATGGAGATCTGTGGATGAAGGGGAAAAGGCTGGAATTAAGCTGACCGCTCGTCTGCTGCAAGGTGAGCCCAGCCACGTGCAGTCCCATCGCCTGCACGGTGGTACCCATCTCGTGAGCAGCTGGAAGCTCCAGCAGAGATTCTGGCCCCACTTGGGTCTCTCCCATCACCTCCACGGTGGTACCCATCTCATCAGCAGCTGGAAGCTCCAGCGGAGATTCTGGCCCCACTTGGGTCTCCTTTGATAAACAAATTAAAAAAGGCAGGTTGGGTAGGTAATGTTTTTCAATAGGAGTGTTTGGTGGGTTTTTTTTCTGTAGACTCCCTCCCAAAATTTAGCAACCCTGAAATATTTGGAAATTCATTTAGATTTCCCTCATTTCAGGGGGAGGGATATAAAAAAAAACCAAACCTGTTTTACCTTGAAGCCTTCTGTTTCATGTCCTAATGAAAATGTTGGAGTTTGCCCTTCAAATCGCGAATACATTTTTCTTGAAATCTTACGAAACTCTTTACAGACGTTTGGTGACCAAATCTAGCATTTTGCTTAAGTTGAGTAATAGGTTTCGTTCAAACCCAAATGATTGCTTTTCTCATTTTAGTAGAAAGAAATTAAAAATAGTATTTCTTAATTTTTTCCTTCGGTTTTTGAAATCTTGGGGGAGCCAGAACTGTTAAGTATCTATCTCACTATGAGACTCCAGAGGGAAAGTCTTATTGGCTCGGAGTGTAAAGATGATATACACACAGAGGCAAATAACAAGCAAGGTTTGTTTGGTTGGGTTTTTTTCTTTTCCCCAAAGTATCGATGTTTTGCACCACAATGCAAAAATTGCTACACTCTCCCATGGTTCATTCTCCCAAGGCTTGGTTTCTCGGTGTTTTAAAACATCTTTGGAGGACAGCCACGTCCTTGGTACTTTTTAACAACAGAATCACATTGGTTGTCCTTGTTTTTTATAGGAAGCTAGGAAAACATTATTTATGGGCATATTTTCCTCCTTTCTAAATGCAAATTATTAATTCAAGGGAAGATGTATAATTGTTTCCTGATATTAGATATTTTTAGGTGTGCTCACATCTGAATGCTAGGAAGCAGGCCTTTTCCATTACACTTTAAAAAAAAAAAAAACAACAAGCACATTTCAATGGGATTGTATTTGTTGAATGCTGATTAAAGTAACTGAACAGAATTTAGAGTTTACATGGAAAATAAGGTATAAGGTCTGACTTACTGAGTTAAATGATTTCCTGCATCTTAGAAGACTATCACCAGATTAAGGCCTAACTATGATAAAATACAGCTCCTAATGCAGATGATAGAATAATGTTCCTTATAATGAAAAAGGGATTTTTCATGTTCTACCAAACTTGGAATACAGTAGAAAAAGTAATATGCACATATAATGTGCACCCAAATCTGCTACAAAACAAGCCATCTGTGTGTATATCAAATTACCCCAATGCACAATATTTAAAAGTTATTAAGGGTCTCCTTCAAGTCTTGAGTAAAGTCAAAAGAAAAGGTGGTCTGTGATTTCTTTGGAAGTCAGCTTGGCCCCAGTGATGGTTCTACAGAGACAAAATTAGGACAGTTTGGGTGATCCCATAGGCCAGATTCACTAAGGTGCCTAATTCTTGGTCCAGACCTTCAAGTTCGTCTGGTTTGTGACATTTACAGGGGAAGATCTTGTTCCTCGGGGGTTGTGGTTCCCATCAAGAAAACCTGTCCTGCCCTGTTCCACCTCTCCACCTTTCCACCTGAAGTGGGTTTCGAAAACCTCATAACTCACTATCAGGACGCTGTGGATATAGAGTCCTCTGCTATTGACTCACATGACCCCGATCCCACAGATACCATGAGCACAGTGACTAGACATCAGGCGTCTTTTGGTGGCTGAAACTCAGATTAAGATGGTGACAAAGCTGGGAGGTGGGGAAAAGAGAGGAAACTGTGAGTTACGTCTGCAGCTTTGAATGAGGGCTAAGTGGGTGATGGGCTGCGCCATAGAAAGGAGGATCGGTTGGAGGGAAGGCAGCAAACTGGAGTTTTGTTGACCACAAATGTGGCTTTTCATGTGGCCTTTTCTTCTGAGAAAGACCTTGCTATTGCCCTGGCTTTGTTCTGTTGTCTTTGGGCCATTTTGGTTCACTGGTGCCTGGAGGTCACTGGAGAAGTGGGCCTTGAGCAGTATGCTCACGGAGGGGCAGGTTTGCGTTGATGGCTTGCAACCTTGCATCTCTGTGAGCCAAACTAGATGCCTGTGGTCACTAAACCATCCAGCTCCGTGCTTTTACCTTGCAGAGCTGTGATCTCCCACCACAGAGCAGGGTTTAGAGGGAGTCCGGACGCTGGTGAAGAGCAGGCAGGGAGCTGGAAGAAGAAGGGAGGTGGTGGCCAGTTTGTCATCATCTCAATGTGGTCAGCTGTTGCTGAGGGAAGTGTGCAGGGCTTCAGCCTTCTCAAAAAGCCCTTCACCACTTGGCCATCGCAAAAGAGGGCAATGGTGTGTGCTGTGGTAGGCTCGGGGCTTCTGCAAGGTAGGCTGCAATGCTCTAAGGATGCATTTCAGTCTTCAGAAAGCTCCAACTGATCTTTGATGCAACAAGCCCAACTCCTGAATCGCATAAATCTATCTATAAATCTGATAACGTGTCTTGGTTGATAACCCCAGGTACTCGAAAGGAGGCAAGGCCACCGTTTGTTGGAGGCATTTGTCTGTACTAGAGAGCCTCAACTGCTGTCCTGTGTGTCCTCTGGCGGGCAGTGTGTGGCCCTTGAACGTCTGAGCAGACCTTCTGAAGGAGGTTGACTTGGTGACTTCAGTGTCCTGTGCCAAGGTAGGACCTTACTGCTCCTGCTAATAGCGTTGCAGTGACCACAGGCCCAGGTCTCGTCCTACGGAACTCTCCATCCACCTCTGGCCAGAGATGCTGCTAAGGAATTATGCTTAATTAAACAAGATAAAGAGGGCAAGAGAAGTAGAGGGGATTAAAACCCGGGCCGAGTAGCAGGGAGTTGCCGTGGCTCTTGTTTATGCCGAGTCTCTCGGTGGGGGATGTTCTTCAGTTTGTCTCAGCGTGCCGAGAGTCCTTTAAGTGAGAGGCTGCGGTTTACAGAGTCAACAGATTTAAGCGGGCTACGAATATTAATTATTAATTACTCTTGGAGAGTGCTATACATTAGATTGGTGAAGTAGTTAACAGCTCTGCCTCCTCCTCCCTGCAGACACGCTCTTGCTGTCAGATTCCTCTCCCCGACACAGACCCCCGTGCTAGAATTAGGCCAGAAACTATTTTCCAGTCGAGTGGCTTTTAATGGGCTCTCCAGGCTTGTTCTCTGCATCCTGTGAGTGACTGGATACGGGGAGGGGAGAGGCGGTGGGATTGATTCCTACCGTAAGAAGTATTAGGGTTTTAACCAAGTGGGGTTTGGTGCTGCCGGAGGTCGTACCTCCTTCCCCAGAAGCGCCCGCTAATTATCCACAGCACAGGGCAGGGCCCTGCTCTGGAGAAGCCCATTTGCAGAATTCCTGAGGGAAGCTGTGTTTCTGAAGAAAGGGCAGGGTGGAGGTCTTTTTTTGG
>JAHREE010135087.1:0-10330 GCA_033628505.1 Tringa tobata | reverse complement strand
TTCAAAAAAAACCCCAACCCAAACTACCAAGATCCTTTTATGCAGTGGTCCATCTTATCTTACAAAGGGCAACTATTTGTCTTTTTGTCTCAGTGATCCAACCTGGCACAAGTGCAATGCCACATCCTTACAGCATCTTGCATTTGCATTTGCTACTTTTTTGTATCTGGCTCAGACTCACCTAAAAGTGTGAAGGAACGCTTGTGACAGTCCCCAGCAAGGAGGTAACTGCAGTCCCCAGCAAAATTGTAGAAAGAACCATCAAAAGTTTTGATGTGGTCATTCCCAAAAAGGCTGCAACGGGAAACTGATGACTCCTGAAGCAAAGAACCTGATGATCCTGGATATCAAAACACAACATAACTTGCAATGTAGAACAATCATTCTGTAGTTGAGCAATTTATCTGCTGGAATTTATCACCATTGATCATTGCATGTGCTGGACCGTTAGCTCTAGCTTCTAGGCAGACTGTATGCCTGGCATGACAGTCCCCAGAATCAAGCACAAATTTTTTTATTATATGCATTGGTGAAATGGCTTTTTTGCTCTATTTCTACTGCCCAAACCTTGCATGGGTAATTTCAGTGCTGACCCTTTGAGGAGTGCCACGCATTCATTCATTTGTGCCTGTGCACTATCCCATTAAAATCAATAGGGAAGTAGCAAAGCCCTGCTGTTTGTCCGGCCAAACATCACTGACTTCAGGGAGTGTTTGTGACTCAACACAGTGCTTGTTGCAAGGTAAAGAGCCCAAAGCAGTAACTTTATCCATGTCTCCAGCATAATGAGAATATTGTTTGAGCCAGGATTGCAGGATTAAATGGGCTAAGAGAGAAGGAGCCAGGGGGGTAAATCTCACAGAAGAAATAGTGGAAGCATATTATAGTTCCTAAATATCAGAAAATAAACATATTTTCCCACCTGATATTACAGTGGCCAGCAGTAGGTTTGTTAGCAGTAGTGCCAAGAGGAGCATCTGTCGAAAATCAAAAACAGAGAGATCAAAATATTCTAAGTTTCCCATGTTTAGTCTGTTTCACAACAACTCACCATTTTCTAGCCTTTCTTTATAAAGTTATTTTTGAGGTTCTACAACATTTCAGACGTAATCCATAAAGACTTCCACAGTAATTCAGTTACCCACCCATGCGTCTTTAAATTGGTAACATAGGAGAGTAACTATTCTCTGTTCCCATTTTCCCTTCTTGTTGCTGAGAAATGCGGGCTACCTCCACAGGAAATGCAACCCAATATACACACATATGCTGATTTACCCGAGTTAATACATTGCACACACAAAGACCTTCAATAGGCAGCATTATTTAGCAGGCAACCTGACATGAAGAAGCACACCAGACTGGATCAGCCAACTTGGCTCCAGTAGAAGTCACCTCTGCTGCAAAAGATTTGCATCCTGCCCAAACATCCACAAAGGTTTTGCACCAGCCAACAGTTCTGACTGGCCGACTGTTACAACTACATGCTTATAATCCATTAATTTCAGGGTGATAATATGCTTGAGATAAGGGGCAAGAAGTAAAGGGAGGAAATTGTGAAGAGATTAGAGACCCAGAGCGAAAACTTCCATTCACCAAAATCAGTTTTAGCATTGCCTCCTGCTTTCTACAACTGAAATGTCAGCCTTTGTTCTCCATATGTCTATAAACCATGTCCTGTACTGCCAGGCCTTTAAAAATAATAATAGGATATGAGTGTCATGCAGATGGTGAACTACAGATGTATTCTCTGGCAAGACATTAGCAGTTAATGGTTGAAATCTGCAGGGAGCTCCAATTAGTGAGTTAATTTCAGTAATCATATAAGCAACTAGAGAGGCTTAAATATACCATAATTTGTATCTTAATTCCATGAGACCAGACACACCTTCCTCTAAAGAACCCTGCAACTAAAGACTAGAATATATTTTGCAAAGACAAATTCTGATTTCAATTTACAAACACACACTTATTATTGATGTCAATTTTCTAGGTCCAATTCACAGCCACATAAATAAACACTGAGTTTGCCTTATTTAAAAAAGACAGGAAAAGAAAGATCTATTATAAAACTCAGTCTAATATAATGCTGCAAATGCCAATCTGACATAAGGCTGTTACTGCTCCAAGATAGCTAAAGAGTGGCAACTTCATGGGAACGCAACGACAAAGTAATGGTAAGATGACAATAGGCATTTTTTCTCAGATTACCCACTTGCTAGCCTATTTTTAGTACACGCACTGTGTTATTGTGACTGAATCAGATATTGCTTTTCCCTTCAGTTTTACAAAGCAGGCAAAGAAAAAAACGGGGTATAAAACCCTTCTCTTCAGCCCCGTTCCACCTCCCAGTCTGTTTTGAGCTGCAGACTTGATGTTTCTCCCAATTCTAATAGATCAGGTGACACTAACAAATCATAATACAATCAAGTAAGATCTGCTGGTGTATAACCCTCTATAATTTTACCACTGGCTTAATTAGAAATCAATATACCTTCTTCTGTGCGAGATTCCTCTTGCATGTGAACAAGAAGCTCCTCCAGTTGCCACCTACACACTACACCACCATTGTCCCTGTGTTCCTTCAGAAGACAGGGCTGGAATGGCTTTGGTCTGAAATTTCTTGTTTTTGTACAAGCCAGGAACTTTTGTTCATTTAAAAGGAAAGATAAAGACCAAACGTCACATCCGCCTAATTCTCAAGACAATAGATTAAATTGCTATCGTGTAAATCAGTTGCCTTAATTGCCAGAAAGTTACAATGAGAGGAAATAGTTTTTAAAACTTACATGACAGATAAGTCTTTGAAATATATTTTGCATGTGTATGTGTGACAAATCTCACTGGCTGAGCCAATAGGCAGCATATTTATTTGAAAGACTATTGTTACATAGGAATAGTAGGATGCTCCATACCTCAAAGACCACAGAGACATGTAGTACTTTTTCCTGTGAACAAGTACTTTAAAAGAGAAAGAAGAAAAAAAAAACAGAGCTAGGAATGACCTAGCTTTGTTGTTCAGGTACAAACACATTTGAATCTTGCCATATTCTATCAGATCAACACATTTGGTCCTTGAATTTGCAAAAATTTATAGAGGTACCCTCTGGAACAACACATGGTAAAAAGTTAATATCACACACGTACTTGTTTACAGAGAGGGGCACAAGCTTTACGGGCATATGTACAGCACTGAGCAAAACATGCAGAGCAGATCACATCTTACTTTATTTTCTATGTCCCATGTTTCATATTTTCAAAAGCTACTAGTAATAGCAAAGGGGTTCAGAGGCAATACATTTCCCTGTAAACCATATTTTGCCACTAGTTCACAGAATCGGGTCCTTAATTTAAACCGATAAAAACAACGCAAAATATTAAAAATATGCCTTCTGAGAGTTGCCAGCAATTGTGTGTCTCACGCACAAGTAATTCTGAGAATGAAGTGAGTGTAATCCCTGCACACGATTCTTAGAAAACAAAACATAAAAAAAAAAGAAAAAAACAAGAAAAAAACCCCAACATTAAAAAACCCAGATTGTAAGGTTATCATTTCTTCCTGCAGGCAATTTCCTTTATGATTTTTACAGATGACTATGTTGATGTTTGCAGAATGGTGATGGATTATTTTTGAGACAATTTAGGTGATGAGTCTGCTTAGGTTGACAGGTTACAAATAATACAAATAATAAACTGTTAGCCATACTTACTTGAATTCTTCATGAGAGCTGCATGTTAAAATGCTATACAGCTGCACATCAGCTACTGAGTGACAGAAAGAAACAAACACAGACCAAACTGTTTCTTTCCATGTGAAAAACCAGAGAATAGGATTTTAAAGTGAACACATTCCGTCAAGACCTTCTCAGCCAGATGCTCCTACTTTTTCTCCAGCAGTAGTGAGGTTTACCCCTCTCACATTCCTAGCAATGCAAGGCCCACACCTGACAGCTACTGGGAAGATCCTGGGGAACATACAAGAAAATGCCCCACACGTGCAGAAACTCAGCGTCCACTACCATCATGGCCTTTGCCGTGCTCCACAGACATCCCTCCAACGTGGGGCAACCTCTGCTGCTGCAATAAAGTACTGGTAAGGGATAATAGCAACGTTCCTGGCTTCTGCCTAAAGTCCTCCTCTGCATTTCCAAAGGAGTAACATCTATGGGAAAAAAAAATACATAAGTTGAAGCTTTAAAACCTGTTTTTTTTTGATATTTTTGTGTTAAACTGCAACAGCAAAAGCTGGGAACCTCTAGACAGAGGAACCAGTAAGCACAGAGGCTCTGACCCTGCTGACATCTACAGGCCAGGGTTTTACCCCATCTGAACCTGGTATGACTCTATAGAGAAGGGCTAAAAACCTTTCACGTGAAACAGCCTTCAAGGCTGAAGCTACAGCTGAAGAACAAGCAGAAATGGGGCAACAGCAGAGACAATGGGCAAGATGCCTCTTGTTTAGATGCCTCTTAGTCTCACATCTGTTTCTGGTTTTGTACAAAGGTAGAGGAGGAGCATCATTCTCTCCTCTTGGGTCCAACTGCCAAGACTCAGCAAGTCCTGCATCCCTCTGAGAGCCTGGGCATTAGTGGTCACAGACAGATGTTCTCAAAACCTCTCATTACGGGAATCCCAGTATTATTCATGATAAGGGGAATAAGATCACCTATCACCACTGTCGTTTTGTCTTCTCAGTTTTAATCCTTTCAGTGCCTGAGCCCCAAATCAGTTGTTTCATTCGGCAACAACTTCTTGCAGATCTAAATCTAGCTTTGATTCACACATTCTTTGTTGGGCACATACACAAGAAAGAGTGAGAGCCCCTTAAAATATGCCTTAAAAATAGAAACATTGCTGGGTTTGTTCCGTAGAAATTTCTTTATCATTATTACAAGAAGGGGCCAGCTCTTGAACAAGACCGGATTGTTTAGTCTGTAACTGTGATGGATGGCTGAGGTCTTCCTTTATGAGCTTTTGTGCTTTCACACCCAGACAAGCTTTATCTGGGGCACCAGAGAGCAAACCGCGTGAAAGTTTGAGCTCATCAAAAGGTGTTTTGGGGAGGATCAGGCTTCAGGTGGGCAAGTTATCCAACTTAGACTGAGGCTCTGAAGTCCACACTTGCTCATCTGTGTGATCAGAGCCTTGGTCTACACCGGGGGACATTTTGTGACTCACACTGCAAAGGTTCAATGGGTGGTTCAGATAAGCCAGACATCACGACACCTCTTAAGTGTCTTAGGGACCTTGGGAGACATAGCAAAAAAAAAAATTAATTGAGCTAGACAACCAAAGAACAAACTTCCTTTTCCCCTTCTGGCTCCATTTTCTTAAAGAAAAAAAAAAAAAGGAAATGGTAATTAAAGAGCACATTTATTGGCTCATACTATATTGTTCCAATACAAAGCTTAGCAATGCTTGGGTAGACCTGAAGTGCAATTTTACAAATAATACACAGACTTAGAAATATATGAAGGACTATGCACTGTTGCTGAAAAGCCCCTTACAGCCAGTTCCTGGAACAGAATAGGAAGGACTTCTGAGAAAAGTTATCAATTTTTATCAGTGTCATTGCTTTGTTCAACTACTAGGTCACGTCCAACAAGTCCAATGTTTCCTGGCAGTTATAAGATAGTATGTGCTGAGGCATTAGACAGCACGCCATGTTTGTCACCAAGTTTGTTACACAAACAAATACGTATGCAAAGTGCCCGTACTACGAAACCTGAATATTGAGTGCAGGAACAGTGATGGAACACACAGGACCTGAATAACAAAACAATCAAAGTATCCTGATGTAGGTAAACTGGAAAACTAAAGCCTAGCAATACTGAATTTTGTTTCTGCACTTAGGAACTGGCAAATTAGATGAGGCTATGGAAGCAACACAGGATGTCACTTTAAGACTATTTGAATGATGCAAGTGTCTGCTGTAAGAGAAATTCATCTTACTTAAGGAAAATATACCAATGAGGTTCAGTAACAAAATTTTCTTTAAAACTGTTTAAGAAGGAAACAAGCCAATCAAGGATGTCAACACATAGATTTTAATAGAGCTAACTAGTTAAAAGACTCCAACCTGATTCTAGCCCTGCTGTAAGTGTGCTGAGCTTAAGTACTCTATCCTGGACAAAGTTTATTTCCGTAAGCATCACTTAATTTGTGCAGGCAAAGACATGGATTGATTTTCTGAGGTCTAAAAAGTGTTCTTAGCATCTTCAGTAAACTGAAATCCTAAATGACACATCCTCAGATGCCACACAAAACTGAAAGGAAGTACAGTCTCCTTTGAAATGTTGGAAATGTTGGAATACAAGACCTGCCTTGGGAATCAGCAGAAAGTTCTTAAAACAGAGACTCATGGAGAAGGATGCCAAGCTTCTTCATTGCTCAGTAGTCGTCAAAAAAAGTGAAAGAATTACGGGAAACTAATAAGAAAAAAAAACAAAACCCACAAACATCATTTTGCAATCATAAACACAAAGTACACTTTTATCTTGAATATTGTCTGCGCTCTCAGCCAGTCTCAAAAAAAGTGACATTCTTAAGGACAGAAAAAGAAAATGAAGATCAGAGGCATACAGCAACTTCTCTGCAAGGGGAGGAAATTCACAATCTTAGAAAATCAGAGAAGGAAAGCATGAGGAGCACCTACAACATCACAATGGCACAGAGAAGGTAAATAAGAAATAGGTATTCATCATTTCTCCCAGTGTAAAGGCTGGGAGCAGTCAGTGAAATTCTCAGGGAGTTGCCTTTAAAGCACAGGAAAGCCTCAGCACAGGTCACTGTGTCAAAAAGGAGTCAGACAAATTAATGAAGAGCTGGATCAAATCACAGGGATCAAATGATGAATCAGATCGAGCTTGTGGCTTAGAAAGTCTTTACCCTGTTGAATGTCGGAAGCAGAAATCCTGTCCTTTAATGTTACACTTCATTTCTTACAACTCTTTTCCTAGACAACAGCTGTTTGCCACCAGAATCCTACTTACTGATTAAAAAAAAAGAAATGCATGACAACTTTCTTTACCCCAGACTGCAAAAAGATATGTCTCAGTGGTTTTTCACAACTGAGATTCATAATATATTTTCCATTAGTGAATAACAGTGAAACTCAGCATAAGCAACTGTGAATAAACTAAACTAAGAATCACTGCAAATAGTTCTGAAACTAAGACCATCCCATGACAGTTCCTGAAAGCCCAGAAATAACATAGGATACAGGCTTAGTAAAGTTACTTCTTTATCCTTTCCTATTTTCCCCACACTCAAGAGAAAAAAAAAGAAAAAGAACTAAAGCCACAACCCCTTCTGTCCCCTGTTCCCACCCCCCTGCCACGAGAATATCAGCTGGCAAAGCCCACCTAACCCTTTATTTGAACCCTCCCCTTTGGAATATTTAGGCTACTGCACTCCTTCAAGGAAAAAGCCAAGGTAGATGAAGAAAGTACGCTAGTACTGAAATAGAGTATTCACCCTCCCCATGCAGAAAAGCCTTGAATGAGATTTATACTGCATAATTATTCATTCACACATTTTAAGGGCATAAGTAAGGGTATGAAAAATAAGGCGGTTACAGACACCCAAGAGAAAGCAGGACATGTGGACAGCGGTAGTGGCCAAAACAGCAAATTAGACAAGCACTAGCACTGCAGGACAATACCAGAAGTAAGGGATACTCATAGGGGCTGCACTGAAGGCTGCCCCATGTCCCTGAGCAGGGCAGTAGCAGTGCCCATTTGCCTGTGGAGTTGCACATCACCTCTCCATCCCTTCTCTGCCATGCTGAGGGACTCCTCAGCAAGGGAAGATGGATGGCTGAGCTGCATCACAACAAGAAACCCAGAGCCACGATCCATCCCCGTGGCAGTTGCCCAAACAGGACTGCATTTGTTGCACACAGCAGTGTGAAATAAATTTAAGCAAGAGGTAGCAGAATACATTTCTTTGAAACGCTCAGAAAGCCTATTTGGAAAACTAAACAGTGCCATTGGCTCTAGTTCCATAAGAATTGCAGGGGCTTCAGTGCATTTTTGGGGTCATCAGTGTTCAGTTCCTTCTCCTGGCACAGACAATGATAGATGGTTTAAAGAAAGACACTCCTCAGAGAGGATGGGAGGCACTAACCACCCACATTTTGTATTTGTAACCCTTCAGCCCCCGACATCCTTCCATACGTTGGGAAATTCACAAGGCAAAACAAACACTCAGGCACTCTCCCTTCTGACTACGCAACCCATCAGAGAAGGGCATTATTCAGGATAATCCTTCTTATTACCAGTTGAACTCCTTCCCTGGTGGCAAGTTCATGGGTTTTCCAATTTCACAGCCTTCCCTAGGGTTATCTTTTGAGTCATCTGAGCCAAAGGACCTGAGGCTGCAGCAAGCGAAGGAAGGCCCTTTGGTGCTACCCTGTACAAAGCTTTTCAGCATAGCCACCAGACCACCAGCCTACAGACCTGCCCATAGCAGCCTCACACAGGGGCTTAGGAGCCTTGGTGCATCCTGTGAGCCCACTGATGTGCAGCCCAGGAACAAAGCAAAATACGCCTCCTCCTGTGCAATGACCCTATAATGTCTCTAGGAAGTAAGACTACTACAGCTAAAGGACGATATCTTCAGCTGGTGCCAACTGGTACTGCTCTCCTGAAGTCAGTAGTGCTACTCTAGTCTGTGCTAGCTGAAGAGCCAAAAGCCTCATAAATTTGCATCACATTACAAAGAGTTGCCAGAAACTGAATGAAAGGGCAGGGAAAAGCTTTCTTTTTCTTCTGGTCTACATTTATCCCCTATGTAAGTTAAGTATCACCTTGAGGATATACACCTGACTACCTTCTAGACAGTAACACAAGTCTCAGCATTAGATATTACATATTAGGAAGAAATTTTTCACTATGAAGATGATGAGGCACTGGAACAGGTTGCCCAGAGAAGCTGTGGCTGCCCCATCCCTGGAGGGGTTCAAGGCCAGGCTGGATGGGGCTTTGAGCAACCTGGTCTGGTGGGAAGCATCCCTGCCCAGGACAGGGGTTTGGAACTAGATGATCTTTGAGGCCTCTTCCAATCCAAACCATCCTATGATTCCCCAGAAGCTGATGCTCCTACAGCAGAACAGCACAGTCTAGGAAAGAATCATTCATTTTCAGTCTCCTCTTGCAAGAGTTTGGAAGCAGTTGCTCACTGTTCTTTCTCTTTTGCTTGTTAATGTCTTAAACCTCCACACCTTTGTTGAAATCCCCTGCATACATGAAATCAGCCAAGGCAAATTCAGTAATTTCCCCCTTTTCCTGGAATTGTGGTTTTCATATTCCTATTTTTTTTCAAACTAGTCAAAGCTTTAGCCTTATTGGTTTACACAGTGTATTTACAGACATAAGATTTTCTAAGCAGGATACTCAACACATATGTGCTATTCACTTTACCAAGGTTACAATTACCCTGTGGGATGCTTTCTATTCATCCACCCTGTTCCAGATAGAGCACACATTTCAGCATCCTCATCATACCTTCACATCAGCACTGACATCAGATGCTAACTGATTTGGGTCAACCACCCAAATATCACCATTAGGCTGCTGAAGGAAAAAAAAAAAAAATACAGTGTGAGAGCATTTTTCCATTAAGATAATCAGAGAAAATGAGAGTCTGAATTCTGCATGTCTTCATGCCAGTTTTCAAAACCCATGCTTTAAAAGCAGTTAATCCCTCCCCTTGGGATTAAATTTGTCTAAATGTCTGACTGCTAAAATGCCTTTAAATGAAACCATGAAAAATATGACTAGCTAACACTTCTGTACTGTGGGCCTGTAAATCAATTCACCTTGTAACACCATATATATGGTAATTTGTTACTAAATTTGCCAAAGTCACCCTTAAATACTCATCAAGATTTCCTATACTCATTTACGTGGAGAATGTCCTCAGTTGGTCTTTGAACTGGAATATCTGCAGTTTGGTAAGCTTGTTAGATTTACAGTTTAAAAAAAAACAAAGATAAAAGCAACCTTGATTGATGCTCCTGGAGCAAAGGCAGGAGACAGACAACAGAACAGAAACACAGTTTTGAGTAGACATCAGATAAAATAGCCCCAACACTGTACTCTTCATTCAGGCAGGGAGGGGGAGAATCAAACAACCAATCTCTTGATTTGTTAGCTCTTACAGCTAATGTTTTGATTTTGAGTCACTCATCTTGTAAGTGTCAATGCTTTTGTTCCTCAGAACCAATTGCCTGTCAGTATAAATCCACTTCTTTCAGCAGTTATGGCAATAGAAACAAGAGCCATAGTTTGCCAGGTGAGTTTTAAATAGTCTAAGTGGTTATTTTTGAAGA
>JAHREE010135083.1:0-31236 GCA_033628505.1 Tringa tobata | reverse complement strand
CCCGCCCCTCCGCTGGGAGCGCTGAGTCCTCCAGGCCGGCAGGGGGCGCCGCGCAGCGCGGGGGCTGCGGAGGGGGGAAGGCCCGGCTCACGCGCCGCTCTAGCCGCTGACTTCAGTGGTCGCCGGCGCAAGATGGCGGAGGAGGGTTCCGTTTGCACCTTCGTTTTCAAGAAGCGGGGCCTGGCGGCGGGCAGGGGTCGGCGCAAACGGCCCAGCAGCGACCAGGAACAGGGTGAGGGCCGGAGGAGGGTCTTGGGAGGGCGCCGGGAGCCGGGCCGTTACGATACCCTGCGGGAGGCGAGGGAGGGCCTGGTGCCACCCCGGAGCGCTGCCCCCACACCGGAGGGGCCTGGCAGCCCTCCCCAGCCATACCGATGTCTGTGTGGTGGAGGGGGGTGAAGGGCTCTTCCCCGGTCGTGCCACCGCCCTCGGGGGTTCTGCCGGTGGCCTCCCGCACCTTCCCGTGGGCGTCCCCAGCCCGCAGAGGGGGGAGGCTGCCGGCAGAGCCTGCACTTGGGCCGAAGTCCTGCCCCCGGGCGCAGCCTTACCCCCGGGCTTTACCCCTCAGAGAGCAGCGGTGAGGAGGGCAGCACGGTGGTGCGGAAGGAGCGGCGGCGGGAGACCCCCAACCCCATGATCCAGAAGGTAAGGGACCCACAGCAGGGCAATGTTCCATCTGAGGCGCATCTGCAGCAGCCTGCCAAGCTCAAGCTAGACACAGTGTTGGAGTCCTCTGTCCTTCATACCTGCTGTCTTCTTGCCCCTCAGACCAGGAGATGCACGAAGGAAAGGCCTGGGTATGCGGTGAGCAGCAGTGACGATGAGGATCCATCAAAGGAGATTGGAGTCACTTACAAATCAACAAGGTCGGCGGTAAGGACCGGGCAAGAATGTGGTTCTGGGGTATGAGATGAGCTGGATCCCACACTTGATAGAGAGAATTTGCCTCTGTGAATGTGGGATCAGCCATTCTTTTTTGTCTATAGATATACCTTCCTGTACCTTCCCTCATAATAGACAAGCACCTTGCACAAGGTTTATTCTCCTAATACCCTCTGCATCCTCAGGAGGCCATCTAAGGTTGGCCTTTCCCTCTTAGAGGTGGGAATTAAAACCCCAAGATGCCACTGGATTTGCTCAACATTGCACTAAACTTTCAGGAGAGGGAGCACTTGAATCAGGTTTGCCCTGCTGTTGGGTTTGTGGTTTCGGTTGTAGACCCTTTTCTTCCACAAAGAATTCAAGGTGATTTAGGTGCTGGAGGAGAATGAAGCAGATGACAGCTTTGGGGCTCCAGAAGCTTCTGGCACCTAAGGTGGATTTGGTTTTAATTGAGGCTGACTGTGATTATTCTTTGGTTTCTGAACAGCTGTTCCTCAAAATCTGATAAAACCAGGAATAGGTGTCTGTTTGGCCCATTAAAGGGGAATCTAAACCAGATCACTGTATTAACACTGAATTTAAGCCACCCACAGCTGGGTTAAAAGTTCAGACGTTACATCCTGCGTGTAGGCGGGATGGTCTCATGATTGAAGTGTTGGACATGGGAGACCTGGGTTCAGTTTCCAGCTAAGTTGAGGTTGAGCATGACGGAGTAAAGTAAGGACAAGTGTTTCCTGTAAGCACTAGGCTGGATGAGGCCCATGGGAATTCTCAGGGATGTTCTTGGGATGCTCGGGGATGGTAGGAACTGGTAGAAGGTAAAGCAGAGCATTCATAGAATCACAGAATGGTTAGAGTTGGAAGGGACCTTAAAGATCCTCAAGTTCCAACCCCCTGCCATGGGCAGGGACACCTCCCACCAGACCAGGTTGCTCAAAGCTCCATCCAGCCCCCCCATGCCCAGTACTTGCTCTGTGACCGGCCCTCCAGGTAGCCAAGGAGCTCTCTACCTTGTAAAAATTTTCTCTTTGCTGTTGTCACATGTTCTTCTTGCTTTTCAGAAACCTGTTGGCCCAGAAGACATGGGAGCCACAGCAGTGTATGAGCTGGACACGGAGAAGGAGAAAGATGCTCAAGCCATCTTCGAACGCAGCCAGAAGATCCAGGAGGTGAGTCAGCCCTGCTCTGGAAGTTAGTGTTCTGCAAGAGGAGAACATGTGCTTTACTCATCCCCTTCAGCACATCAAGAAGAGTTTGAGTCTCTCCCTCCCTGGAAATTGGAGAAGCCAAGAGTATAATTCTTGTAACAAAATAGGGGAACTTTCTGGCTTGCTTGGAATCTTGGTGTTAAGGAAGGCAGGGGTGGGAAGAGAGACTGGTGTCAGAGAGGTGAAAGCTGATTTGTGTCATGAAGCTTTTCTGATCCTTAATAACCTTTCCTTTTGCTTTCCTAGGAGCTGAGAGGAAAGGAAGATGATAAAATTTACCGTGGTATTAACAACTACCAGAAGTATGTGAAGCCCAAGGACACGTCGATGGGAAACGCCTCTTCAGGGATGGTCAGGTAGGTCGGGATGAGCCTCAGAGGACTGGGACCACAGAGGAGCTCAGGCACCATCCCCAAAGGGACTTCTTTGGGGCTTAACTTTGCTGTTGCTGCCAGCTGCTTTCTGTCTAACGAGTCCGGTGTCTGGTTCTGACCAGGCCCCCAGGGGCCTTCTCCACTGCAGCTGTGCAGCCGGCCTGAGCCTTCTCCCACCCTTTCAGAAAAGGACCCATCCGAGCTCCGGAGCACTTGCGGGCCACGGTGCGGTGGGACTACCAGCCTGACATCTGCAAGGACTACAAAGAAACTGGGTTCTGCGGCTTTGGAGGTGAGTGGATCTCGCCTGCAGCTGAACACGTGCTGCACC
Source organism: Tringa tobata (assembly GCA_033628505.1). NCBI lineage: Eukaryota > Metazoa > Chordata > Aves > Charadriiformes > Scolopacidae > Tringa > Tringa tobata. The sequence goes on along the minus strand of JAHREE010135083.1, from coordinate 28,441 downwards.
AGATCTGCAAAGGGATCCAGTCCAGCTTGCGACCCTGTGTTTGTGGCACTAAGAAAGGCATTTACTGATTTGCAGGCACTTGTTTGCAGAGCTGGGATGTGATGCTGTTGCAGAGTTGTTTTATGTAACATTCTTGTCATTTGTGTTGGCCTTTCCGAAAGCTGATGGCCTCTAATCAGTGGTTATGAGTGTCCTGGGAGGGACCACTGGGATTTGCAGTCACCCACATTCCCACAGGTGTTTTGGCCACTGAGGCCACATGAGAAATGGGATGGGATTTCATCTTCCTTATCCCACTTCCTCTCTGTGTAAATGCTGGAACTGTTGCTGTGGCACACAGAGCATGATCCTCGCAGCCCGTTGACCCTAAGAGGTGTCCTGTGCCTGCTCCAGGAGCTTGGCACTGCGCTGGAGCACAGGCAGCAGGGAAGCAACCAGGTTTCACCTTCTGCTGAGCAAAGCTCAGGCTGCCCGAGCGAGGTGTCTGGTTAACAGCTGGGCTGTGCGGGGTAGAGTGTTAATTCTTCTCTCTTTGTGTTGCTCAGACAGCTGCAAATTCCTCCACGACCGCTCGGACTACAAACACGGCTGGCAGATCGAACGGGAGCTGGATGAAGGCCGGTACGGAGTGAATGGTACGGCACCACCCCTCTGCTCCCCCTCCCCGAAGCTAATGGGGGATGAGGGTCCATGGTCCTGCCTCTTACCATGCCCTAAAGTGAAGGTGACTTAGGGTTACTGGATCACGAAGAAGGAAATGGATCCTTTGCTGCCTCAAACTGCACAGACCGTGGGTTGAATTAATATTAGAGAGAAAGGACTCTATTCTAAAGCTGTGGAACTCCCTGCTGCAGGATAACATTAGGCTCAGTGACAGCGCTGGGCAAATCTGCTGCTTTCAGATAACCACTGACTGTCACCAGAGAGGATTATTTCCTCTGGTACTCTAGAAAAGGATAGCACTGCTGTTTCATGGGTCCCAGCAGTGAGCTGTGTGGGGCTGGGGAGATGTGACCATCTCCTGTCCCCCCCCCGATGCTTTCATGCCATGTCCCACCATTATTTCTCACTCTCAGTGTCCCAAGGCTCATGAGTGTTGCTCACGAACCACTGTGCAGCCAGGGGGAAGAGGGTGTTCTTTGCTCAGTTGGAGCCAAAGAGTTTACTGGCAGGTGGTTTGGAAGAAAATCTGAAAAATAAGAGGGGGCCGGAGGATATGTCTCTTTATAGCAGGCAGTGGGCGAGGTAGGAAAGAATTTGTTCTTGTGAGATGAGCAACAAGCACGCTGGCTCATTAGACCTAATTATATCTCAGTCCCACATGTGCTACTGACATCAGTAACACCCAGATGCCAGAGCTCTATTGTTTCCAGCAGAGATTCAATCCCACCTGCTGTACTCTCTCCACAGTTAATATTTCACGCCCCACGCATGGGCTGCTCTGGCTGCCTCTGCTCTTGCTCCAGTCTGGTTAACTTTCTCTTGTGCAGATGAGGAAAACTACGAGGTGAGCAGCGATGAGGAAGATATGCCTTTCAAATGCTTCATCTGCAGAAGTTCCTTCAAGAACCCCGTGGTCACCAAGTAAGTGGTTGTTTTGGCTTGGGGAGCCAAGTGTCTGCTGTCAGTCGCGTCCAGTAGTCCTTCTGTTTGAAGCCAAATACAAACACTGCCCACAGGCTGGTGGGCAGAACATGCTTGTTGTCTGCCGTGGTTTTCTGGTGGGTGAGGAAATCCTCTGGTAACCAGGGAGTCTCATAACTGCATCTGGAGCATCTCCTTAGAAGGGATCTCAAGCCTTTGTTGGCCAGGCATCATCTAGCTTTCCACCAATGGTGCCTGATTACATCATCTTTCCCCTTAACCTTGAGATCTTGGTTTCATGCCTTCTTTTTTCCTGGACGCTGAATGACACGCTGCACGGCGTGAACAGAGAAACAAGCGTGGGGAAGCCAAGGGCTAATGGAGGATGAGGAGCAGGCTGGGGGCAGCATGGCCAGTGCGCCCTGCCACCCCCTCCCACACTGCTGACTGTGGCGCTGGGTCCCTGGTCTCTGGAAGAGCTCGCTGGTGGCTCTGTGCCAGCACTCCACATCAGCATGGCTTCACCAAAACACCTTTCACGGGCACAACGATGCAGAGAAAGCTGTGTTTGCAGCTCAATTTTGCATCCCCCAGGAACCAGTAGTCCGTAATTTGTAACTCTGGGACACGGTGATTGTATCTGGTGACATACAGTGGCATCTGTGTCTCCGTACAGGTGTAGGCACTACTTCTGTGAGAGCTGTGCCCTCCAACACTATCGCAAATCCCAGCGCTGCTACGTCTGTGACAAGCAAACCAACGGCGTCTTCAACCCAGCAAAAGGTAACGGGCCTCTGTGGGAGCAAGGGCTTTTGGTGGGAGCGTCTGGAGCAGCAAAGGCACCAGGTCCTGAGGTATCTTCTTGGTGTTTGGCTGGAGCACACAGCTCTGGGCTGCTGGCAGAGCCTCCTTTAGTGCCAGCAGACACTAAATCTGGGTGGCTCTGTAGGTGCTTGCCCAGATGGGGAACTCGGAGGTAGCAGCTGGTCTGATGGTCAGTAGTGCCCTGATGGATTCTCTGACTGTAACATCTGATGCCCTGGGCTCAGCAAACGGTGGTAGCTCCCAGCTGAGCCTTTGGGCAAAGGCAGCTGCCCTGCTTCTTGCAGAGATGGGTGTTTCCAGGACCTGGGCACCAGACTTTGATTTCCAGCCCCTGCACCTGGAGTCTCATCCTGCCTATCCCTGTTTTTCAGAGCTAATGGCAAAATTGGAAAAACACAAAGGGGAAGAAGAAGAGGAAGAGCAGCATTCAGACCACGGAGAGGATCCCCAATAGCAGAGCACCCTGTTTTGTATGTAGCTGAATAAAGTTTTCATAGGAGATAAAAATGCTCATGGCAGTTGCCTTGGGGCCAGCAGCTGTACCCAGCCTGTGTATCCATCCAGCAGCTATGAAACCAGTGTCCTGACTGGACCAGACTCCCTCTTAAGGTCAGACTCGAGTTGTGGCTGAGTAGGGCTGGCTACCACCAGGACCCCCGCAGTTGCCCCCCAAGTGCAACAGTGGGCTGGGGATGGACATGTTGAACGGTGTGCATTCTGTTACTTCGTAACTTATTTTTTTAACCAAGGTTGCTGTTTCACTCCTAACTTTGCATTGATCTTGCTTTGGGCTGCTGTGTAAGCAAAAAACTATTTCCAAGTTAATTTAAGTCCATAATCTTTGAGCACATAACGAGCTGAAAGTATGGCAGGGGATGAGAAATATTAGCTTGCCTTAAGTTCATCCTTCACCCTAAAAATGCAAACTCAGGGGAAAGCAGGTTCCAGGGCTGCAGTTATTTGTGATTTATTACAGCTCAGTGTTTTCCCTCCTGTCCTTTCTGCCTGCTTCTGGGTTCCTAGGAGAATTCAAGAGAGGCTTAGACTGTCAGTGGGCAACATTGTTGAACCTCTTCTATAAGGAAACCTCCAAACCATCGCTAACTCAGTCCCAAAGGCTTTATGCTGAGTGGTTTTGTGCTTTTTCTTGCTCTAAGTACCAGCGACCCCAGTCCCTGTTCAGGCTTGTGGGAGAGGGATAAGGATTTTTGCAAGCTGCAGACTTCATAACAAGCTAGGAAATTAAGATCTACTTACTAAATTAAGATCTACTTACTACAATAACATGAAATCAGGAGTCAAAGCTGATCCTAGAGAGGAAGAGGAAGTGGGCTTGTCCTTTCTATTGCTCTGGCAGAATGAGTGCATACTGAAGCTTTCACAAAAGTGCCAGAGCAGTTGTTTGCAGCTTTTTGCTTTAGTTTATAGAAATACGATTTTGAAACATGAAGGCAGTTGCAATTAACAGTGCTGCTGGGTGAGCTGTACAGCAGCAACTGCGTTCAATCAGGGTATGTTCTAACAGCACCCAGCCAGGGTGGAAGCTTCCTTTGAAGTAAGGAAATGAGAAGAGAGCAAGCATGCACAGCCAGCTTGTGTCATTTGTGATCCACTCCATCACCTTGCAGCAACAGCAGACTTAAAAAAAACAACTTCAGAAATATTTTATTTGTTTTGGCAAAAAACTAGAGTAACAAACTTTATCTGGGTTCAAGTACAGTTTATAAACACAAGAAAGGACCTGTTGCCAGCACCACTACTCCCATCAACCACACCTCCAGGACGGGATTCTCAGTGCTTCGTTAAAGAGTAGAATTCATCCAGCACCTGTGGTCCTTGAAAGGGGCAAACTAAAAGCCTTAAATACACCTCCAAAATAAAAACAAACACCGTGGGACAGGGGAGAGCTGCCACAGCAGCAGGACAGAGTCACACAGCCGTGAATCGAGGGGAGCCATGGGAGAAACGAGCTTTTACCTGTCAGTCAGTCAGGGAAGGCAGAACAGCAATGGAAGGCTTAAGATCAGTTCTGTACATGATGTTCTAAAGGAGTTGTGAGCAAGAGGATTTAGTATGAAAATCAACTTATTTTTCCTCTGTGCCAGGGTAACTCACTGAGAACAAGCTGGTGTGAGTGTTATGTGCTGTGAAACCAGCCCAGCTATCGGGAGGCTCAAGATGATGTGCTGTGGGGATAAAAAAGCTGGTGCATTGCACAGGCGTTCACACTTGCTTTGGTGACCCAGGCAGCCACGGGAGGAGAGGCTGGAATGCCCTGTCTGACCTGGAGCTCAGAGTGCTCAGCATCAAGTGAGAGGAGTCTCTCCAGAAGTTCTCTCCAGAACTGGAAGAATCCAGTGCTGCAGAGGAATGCCCGATGCAGCAGACATGCCTGGAACAGAATCTGGTCATCTTTGATCTCCCGTTTTCCATCACAAAGCAGTGCCTAAGAACATAATCCCTTTTTTCCCCACCCTCCAAACTTAGCCTGTAACAGTAATGGGACTAGCTCTAAGAGAATGCCCAAAACTAAAAGCTTCCTGCCTCCCCTTAACTCTAAGGCACCCTTAAAAGAGAAAGAACCAAAGAGGGTAGGGACATGCAGCCTTCAACTGTGATACAAGGAAGCCAGTGATTTTTAGAAACATAAATAGAGACCAAACAGACTCACTCAACCCATTCAAGTGATCTACTGGTGCTCAGCTGCCAGAACTGGGGCTCTGGGCACTGCACCACCTGGAATACTTCACAGTTCCTTGGGGTTGATCCTTTCCCAGCTCAGGTCTGTCCCATTTGTTTCCAGGCTACTTCCTAAGTAAAGAGGCAGTTGAAGTTCCTTCCCAAGAACCTGTAAACTCTTCTGTGTGTAACATTCATCACCTTTTATGAACAGGACCAATAAATTACAATGTCCAGAAAGCTCCTCCAGAACCAGGTGTCATCCCCGTTTTTCTAGAATTCCCAATCATCCACATCCAGCTGCTCCAGGTTTGACACCAGCCCAAAAATGCCACTGGGATCCTGGGGCCGCGTTCCTTCAAAATTGGTGATTGGGGTGACAGGGCGCAGAAGTTCAGGGAGCGCTTCAGAAGCGCGGCGCTTGATCTGCATGGAAAGGAGAGAACTCGGCTGTGGAAATGCTTCCCCACAGTTGCCCCTCACAGGCAAACGGCAACAACGTGTGGTTATAGGGAGAAAATAAGAATACAGCTTTCTCCTCTCATCTGCACCAAGAGACGTGCAGGGCTTTCGCACCGCATTTTGTAACAAGAAAATGATTTGCACATTCTTTCCAGCAGCTTTTGGGTATCATGGTGGTCCTGGTACTGCTCTCAAGGAAGCATCACCCCAACCCTCGGCTCAGAGCAAGCCAGACAAATCACCCCAGGGGCAGGAGAGCCTCTGCCTCTTCCCATGCCGGGGCTGGAGCTCCCAACCTGCTGCACAGGTCACCTCCGTTTGGTCTCAGTAAGGACTGCCTTGCCCCAGCACTCTGTGGGTGAAAAACCTCTGGCACATAGGACAGGCAGATTTACATCCTCTGAGAACAGCCATCCCACCTCCCAGGAGGATGTGAGGATCCACAAGCTGCACTTACAATTAGACACCAAACTAACTTCATCCTTTCAGAGCACAGAAAATTCAGCGACTCGACATTCCCACCCTCAGGTTCAATGACACAGCAAGACAACTACCACAGAAAAGCCACTGTTCTTTATCTGCAGATTAAATGAGTTCCTTACCTGCTTGAAAAAGGGATGATTGAGCAGTGCGCCTGCACTTGGCCTGTAAAAGGGAGTTAGAATGAAGTAAGCACAAAAGAAATGGCATCAGTGTTTAAAGTCAGTTAGTGGCAGTGGAAGAAAGAAAAGACTGGGGTCCTTCCTGCCTCTCTCATGGCTCAGCTATAGGGTATGTCCCTTTTGTAACCAGCAGCACTGTTTCTTATATTCACATGATGTTTTATACAAGCAGTTTATGCAGCAGAGTCTCACAGGGATCAAACAGTCAAGTTGTTCAGTTTATTTTCCTGACAGGTAGCACCACTTTACCCCCCAAAGAAGAAATTCTTCAGGCTCTCTTATAGAAAGTGTCTCAAAGTGTTAATACTGCTCGTTTTACACACTTGGATTGCTCTTCTCAATGCATACAGCACATCCTCACTCCACTACGCTTTTGGGAAGAAAACTTCCAACAACCTCTGCTGGCTCTCGTGATTTAATCAGCCCTAGAATAGTGTGGGTCAGCAAAGAGCAGATTTCACCTGGTTTTACCTGAAGTCGGGGTTCCGCTGGAGGCACTGCTCTACAAAGTTATGGAAGTAGGTGGAGAAGGTCCGAAGATAAGGGTGCAGGGCTGGCTCTCCGTTGGCTGCTCTCACATTGCTAATAGCCATGCTCTCACCCATCCCATAGTTAGCACTCGAACGGGAGGTTTTCATAGTCAGCTCATCAGCAGGAATTGTGGTGGTGTCTAACAGGCAGGGAACAGTTCCATTCAGCTTTTCCAAGAGCATCTGGAAGAGAAGGGGCATAAGCAACGTCACACACACAAAGACCAGACTATTAATATTTCTCAGTGGATTTCTAATGTCCTCAAAATTTGGACATGACCATTCTGACACCGAAAGTTCAATACAGAAGCCCTGCAATTCTATGAAAAAAGCTACAATGAGAAGGGAATTCAGGCAGGCACAGCACCCTTCTGTCTTCACATCCCAGTGCAGCAAGGCAGTTCCCTGTGCCAGGAGGAAGGATGAGAAAGGAACAGCTTTAAACCTCACCTGAGTAGAAGGCATGTCTTTAAACGGTACGTGTCCGTTTGCCAGCTCACAGGCTGTTATTCCTACGCTGTAAATGTCAGATTTTGCATCATAACCCTGGAGATTCTAAATGAAAAGGAAAAGAAAAATTAGCCTACAAGAAAACTATTTATTGAAACAGAGATCAGATCAAATTCCAGCCTCTCACCCTGCACCTGCCCCAAATCTGTTTCCTCCAGCCTCTCCCCTCCCTTTTCCTTGCATTCATGCGCACCCTCCACTGGAGGGAAAGAAAAGACAATGTTGTAACACAGGCTTCTCAGCAATTGCCCCCTTTGACAGGAATACAGGTTTCCCCTTGCTAGGGGTCACTGGTTTTAAGGTAAAAAGGATAGAGCTCATCATGAGAAAAAGTAACCTTGTGACTTTTATCGTGTTCCCACCACCACACCCCCAAACATGCCAAAAGAACTCAGAAAATTATATAGAGATACTATATATCACTAAAAACTAGCAAATTTTTTAACACACCTGCTGCAAGACTTCAGGGCTGAGCCAAGGCAGGACTTTGATGCTATATTTGGGAAAGTCATGAACAACTTTGAGTCGCTGCCCGTGGTTGATCATACTCAGGTTACTTCGCAGGCCAGAGAGGTACACCTTCCCGTCTACTGAGATCAGGATATGGCTGGCTTTAACGCTCCTGAAAATAAGTAAGAACAATCAGGTTCCCTGGCTTCAAAGGAGTGAATGTTCCTCACAGCTTTCCCAGGCAGACTTAGTGCAGAAGGGCACTGCAAAGGATTTAAGGCAGGCATAGGTAAGCTGAATTTCTCTTACAAGTAGGAACCACCAATAACCTCAAACTTTCAGCATCTGAAATTTACTCTTGCCAACACAAGGATGTATCAGAGAAGAGGAAAAAAACGCTAAGGGATGGAGGCAGTGATTTAGAAAGAGATTAAGAGAAGTTGTAGTACTAAACAGAAATTCATCCTTAGTAAGCACCTATAGGAAGATAAAAGCTTTCTGTACTGGACAGCTCAATGTGCAGGACAATACTTGATCAGCCTCCCACCAGGAGGCTGAGACTCCTATTGACCATCCTGAATGCTGTACAAAACCAGCTTCTACAAACATTAAAAGGACTCTTTTCACTTTGCAGGTTTCCAAAGAACATTTCAGTGGCAAAGAGCAGTGTGGGACTGAAGGTTATGGTCCCAGGAAGAGGGCAAATAACCCCCTTGCCACTGTCAGTCTTAATTTGGAGACTGTTGATAGTATCTGAGCAGAGCCTTAACAAGTCAGCCTGTCACCACCAGCTGCAGTTTGTGATTTTAGATACGTGGTGGGCTTTGGGATAAGTTCGTTCCACAGTGACATTTTCACAGTTTAGTAAGAGCAATGATAGAATTTCCCACGAATATCAAACTGACTTGCTCTAACAGCAAAGCAAAACAAAACTTAATAATGCGTTCTGCATCTCTTGAACTATCCACTCTGCTCTAACGATCAGTATTTCTGAGAACTTCCAACAGAAGGAAAATATATCACCCTTTTTTATTATTACCTATGTACATAGCCCATATGGTGGATATAGTCAAGTGCTTTCAGTACTCCTTGGAGAATATATGCAATAGCCAGTTCACTCATCCCATCCATAAAATGGGTACAGATTAAATCTTTTGCAGAACCTAAAAGAAACAGAACACTTCTTACTTGGTCAGAAAAAAAAACCAACCCAAGGATACTTCACTTCTTAAATTTAATTTCTCAGAATACGATAGCCAGACAAAAGTATTCACTCTCCACGTACCATAGGCCATGAAAGATGTCACTACCCATAGCTCATTGTCAGCTATGAAAGTTGCTTTGTAGGGCACGATGTTAGGGTGGTTGAAGAGCTTGGAGACATGAAGCTCCCCCTAAAATTAACAAAAAGATATTTTGATTCAATTTAGTAAATGCAGAAATACAAATACAGTATTGATAACCGCTGCTCTTGCTGTCTGTCCTCTCTTAAACTTGCATTATGGTATTAGTGGATTCATTTTACCTGCAAGAACGTGACCATTTCATTGGTGCAGGCCTCCAAGTTCACTCTTCTGACTGTGACATACTCTCCTGTGGGTTTATACCTGGCCAGGTTCACAACCATCAAGTCTTCAAAGCCTCTGCCTGAAAGAAAAGGCATTAAAGCTTCAGGGATATTTCTGGAACCACACACTTCTGGAGAACTCCTCCAGTCCTTGACCCTTAAATAATCTTTACACTCATTTACTGAAACTATTTTTGGCCTTGTGAAAAAGAGTAATCGTTCCATCAGACACCACCTTCCTTGGCACGTATCCCATTGAGAGAAATCCTCCCAGTCAGTAATATTATCCTGTCTTTCAAGTTCAGAACTGAGGTAGAAATAAAACGATTAGGCCAGAGCCCCACCAAGGACACGACAGGTTTCAGGCTCCTTCTGCTGACTTTGTACTTCACACCCAGTACCATTAACCCACCACCAGCCTCTTTCAATTGGAAGCCTTTAGGATTGGTATCTCCTTTGTTATCAAAGTGATTTTAAGATCAAAGAGAACAGGCATCTAATGGAAAAAAATAAGCAGTCAATCAAGAGAAGGCCAACAAATCTGCAGAAGGTATTTTCTTTGTGAAGTGGACTTCCAACCCTCCAGCCCACCAGTAGTGTTACCTATGATAGTGAGCAACTCGTAACAGCTGCTGTCTGGAAGGAAGTTGCTCATGGTGTCCCTTTTAGGGGAAGAAGCTATCGACTCGGAGCTCGCCTCATTTGCCTGGGGAAAAAAAAACAACAATGAAGTCAGGTTAAAAGAAATAAAGAACACGTGCTGGAAAAATCATCTGCTCCTTATATTATCATTCACCATAAAATAGTAAGACAGTACTGAATATAGAAGAGAGAATTTAATTGCTGTTAAAGTAATTTTAAAATAGTTATTTATCAATTGAAATCTAGGAGATGCCTCATTTCAGAAGATCCAGACATCTGTGTTTCAAAACATGTAACCATAACAGGTAGGTTCTTATTTACTGCAAGCTGGAATTTCTTGAGGAGTATTTGGATAAAGCCAATTACTATTCCCCAGGACAGCTTAAGCACTGTTTTATAGTAACTACCTTTCTCCCATTACTGTGCCACCATCCTGTTGCCTGAGCAAAGGCCAAGGAAAGCTTGTTTATAGCACTTCTCTGCTCTGTGGTGGTCAGCACTCCTGTCGGATGCTGGGCCTTCTGGTTTTCAGCTGCTCGTTGGTGATAAGAGCAGTGCAGCTGAACCTGCTCAGCTGAATGGTGGAAGTGGCAAACCAACTTAGCCCGAGGTATGAAGATCAGACACGCACAAAAAGAGAAGCTCCAAATGAAAGCAAAAACTTAAATGCAAAGCATTAGTGCTTACAGAAAAGAAAAAAAGAAAAGCAAAAGACCCCACAGCACACGGGGAAGCAGCACTCCCAAGCCTGTCAGCTTTTATTCACTCCATCTGCTGTAAAGCTACCTGCTTTATTTACATACACATAAATCTTTCCAAGCAGGATTTTGCAGAAGACAAGCTTCAATGTTCTTGCAAGTTCCACTATACCTGCCAACTCCCTCAAATTTCCAAAGTCACAAGGAGAACATCCTAATGGGGATCCATATTTATTTGGTGTCTAAAATCAGATTTAGTTATCTCAAATTTCCAGCACATTAACTCCTCCTGACATTTGGAACTCCAGCTCATTTTTTCCACCTCATTCTTCATCAACTACAAATGCCCTTTATCAGACCTTTTCTCATGGTACATGAAGCAGAAAAGGCTTGTGCATTTTCCCAGAGTGACAGCAAATACTCTTTTTTCCATCGCTGAAAGACGGAAACACAGTGACAGCTGAAAAACAAGGAACTTGCTGTTCTACACTCAGTCCAGGGTAATGTAGTGCAATGAGCACAGATATGAATTTGCCCATAAATGACCTTTATGGGTCCCTAAGTGTATTTTTGGGAGTCAGGCTTCCCAAGTTCCACCTTTTCAGCTGCCTCTGAATAGCACACATTTTACCTCTCCCTGCCTACCTTTAAAATGGGTATATTTTTCCGTGGAGGGAAAAGGCAAGACTTAAGATTTGTGAGCAGTGCTATGGTATAACTTCAGCTCAAACAACTCCAGCACAGCAACTCGGTCCTGTTCCAGCAGAGCTAACCCCCAAGATCTCAGCAGTCCCAAACCCTTTATTCTAGTGATAACACTACACGGTGCTGTTCCTTGGCTGAGAACAGGCAGCAACTTTCCATTCGAGATTTCAAACTTCTGTTAAAGTTGCCTGTTAATCCTGATCTCAATTGTATCATTTATTATTTCTTCCAGCAATTTCACTGAGTCCTGTCAACAGCAAGATTGCCAGGAGAGACACACAGGCAGATGGAAACCTCTGAAGCAGAAAGGCACCACCGAGGAAATGAAAGCGGGAGGGCTCTGATAAGCAGCATTATGGAGCAATGACAGCTGGTGATACACTGAGCAATACGTAAGTGGTTTGCTTTATTAAAGTCCACTCCAGATATAGCATAAGCCAACAAAACAGATGCAAAAAAAAAAAAAATTAAATTAATCTTATTAATGGTGTAGGCTGTTTCAACAGTAATGGAAAAATATGGTAAATTCCCTTTTTAAAAGTCTTCCAGTACATCAGAGGTCTTCACTCACCTCTCTTCGTGTTAGCAGTGACCAGTAACTGAGAGTTAATGCAAAAGGAGCTTTACCAGAAATTTATCAATATCATAGAAGAGTTTAAAAAAAAAAAAAAGTTAAACTGAAATGTCATTTATGAAATACCGCAAAAAAGCTCCTCGGTGGTTTCACACAGGACAAATTTTGGTGTATGGTCAAAAGCAAAAGCAGCTGCAAAATGAAGTCAGATTGGACTAGCTTTATGGCGTGACGTTCATTAAGAGCTGGCTTTCCAGCGTGTTGATCTGATTTTAATTTGAGATAGATTTAAGGAAATTAAATCTTTGAAAGGCAACTACTGCTACAAATGCCACAAGAAAATCAGTTATGAGATGCTAGAGAGGATCTGCATTTGCCAAGTGACATTCATCTCAGTTCAGAAGAGGGAATGTCATTTTGTTCGGCTGCCTTCCTCTTCACCCCCTCATTCCCTCACTCACTTTCAGCATAAGCAACAAAAAATTTCCTTCCATTCCTCTCTCCATATTATTTACCTTCTTCTATAGCCCTGCTGGAAAAAAGTAAGCTTTTATTTAGATGTAAAAAAACCAAAATGAGAGTCAGCAATACCACTGCAAAAGTGTCCAAACCCCAAGTGAATGGTGTGAAAAAACCCAAACAGATGCTAATCTAAATTTGCTTCCACTCCAGCATATGTGTAACGCTCAGCAATTTAAAAAAGGTGTGACTTTACTTGACTTTATACAAAATATTCCATCTACGTCTCAGATTTTCAGCTTTCTTTGTGCCAGTAAATTACAGGCACTGGCAGAAAAATCAATTATAAGCAGCTTGAACCGACACAGTTATAATCAAATCACATTTAATTCATGTTTGTAATTAGCTTAAACTAGAGCAACACCTGCACACAGAAATGTTTCAATATGGTGTGGGGCAGGTGGGAAATCATTTACACAAATATATTCTATCATAAATTGTGATGAGCATTGTTTGTTATGAATCAGATAGTGTGCAAGCAGGGCCTGCAAAACAAAAAGCATCAAGTTATAGTTCTAAACTGCCACATTTTGGCTGTACGTTTTTGAACAGACGTACCATGTTTGCCTGTGATTTGGGTTTTAAAGAGACAAAGCTCTCTATGCAGAGAGCTGGCTCTGAAAACAATCAGACAACAGGAGGTAAAGTCACTTCAAACTGAAAATTACACGACGTTTGGTTTCGATGCTGGAGCCTCAGTTGTGGCTGCTCCACAGGGAAGGGAAAGAAAATCAGAACTGATGTGTTCAGAAGGGAACACTGGTTTTCAGTGGCCAACATAACATTTTTGGAGCCTAGTTTTCAGAAGACCCATAAACTAACCTCTTCCTTTTATTCTAAAAGAGATTTATAAGAGATTAGCATCTCTAAAGAATCAGATCTAAATTATCTCAAAAAAAAGAGACCCTTGGGGGACTGGGGATAGGGGGGACAATGACACAAATACAAATCCAAGAGATTAAATGTAAAGTTTTGACTTGTGACATATAGTTTGAAAACCACACACCAAAATCTCCACTCCAGGGTGAAACCTGTTTCCACACTTGTAGAGCTAAATACAGAGATGAAATATATAACTAAGGTAAAAAGAAAAAAATCAAACTTCCACAAGGAATAATCTCCATGCAATGAACCACAGCACCACAGCCTGCAAAAGTCACTTACTTTTCTCCGAGAGTCACCCGGAGGCTGCTCTGGAGTAAAGAAATTAATTGTTCACCATGTTGTGTTCAACAGATACCCATTCAAAATATAGTTGGAAAACTCAGTAAATAACCCTGCATGATACTTTTTGATACCAAATACATACAACCTTTTTGTTTGTTTGTTTTTAGACAATGACATTTAATTTATATGTAAGGTTGCAGCACTAAAAATAATCAAATTGTAGTACAAGTATGGGAATTAAAGAGATTCAAACAGTGCTACTGTTCATACACTCAACATAAATATAAGGTGACAGATTTTTTTTATACCTCTAAACACATTCCAAAATGACATATCAACTTCAGTTACACACAGAAGAAACTATCTAAAGTTTATTTAAAATAGCAAAAATTCTTTCACTCCACCTGGAAGCTCAAGATCTATACCCCCTTCCTGTGCTCTGATTGCTTTCCATGTCACTGACCAGGAATTCTGCATCCTACAGGACAATTTTGCTCATTACGCACAAAGCAGAACAGAAACCAATCAGCTCTCCTGCAGGAACACCAGGGAGCTGTCATCAGCCTTCCAAAATCCATTTTTACTTGGAAAATTATAATTAACCTTCCCCAATCCATCTTTTGCATAAGAAAAAAAGCAGTTATGCTAAGAAATACAGAGTGCAGGGTCTGAAAATAGTACTGCCATCAACATGACATTGATTCCAAATAACTTGCTAGATCTTGGACACTTCCATATTAATTTTTTATGGTCAGCCCACTTGAATAACCAAATCTGGTGCTACAACCAGATTTAATTCACCTCTTTTACTGTTAAGATACACATTTACAACCAAATTAACAGACCTTGAAGCTAAAATAAAAATTTCTAACAATGTCACATAACAGGAGGAAAACCTACCTCCAAACAGTTCGAACTCTCTTAAGCCTTCAACAATGAACTTTTCAGACACCCACCGCTGACAGAAAGAAAAAAAATCCCCCAGATAATTAGTCATTCCATCTAGAAACAAGTTGCTTTTCCCTCTCCCCCATAAAAAAACAGAGAATCGTAACACTTCAAGGGTTCTACCGTGGTCTGAAACCGATTAGTTGCAACGTCGGAATTACATCCTTACTTTGGACAAAGATAATCTCTTTTTGTGCCACTAAGATGGCAAGCACCCAGAACCACGCAGGTGCTATTGCTTTTCCCACCCATCATGCACTTGCAATCAAGTTAACATCATTTTAGATCATTCAAACAAGAACCTTTACACATGCACGTACTGCAAAAATAATAACCATGCATTATGTCCCCATGCTACAACTCCCTTATATAGACAAATAAAGTTATTTGCTTAGGTGTAACAGGTGTAAAAAAGCTCCAACATTTTGGCTATCTATCTATTGACTGAAGGATGCAAAATTAGAACAAATATTTTAAAGCTGCTGTTCTCTTCCCGAGTGCATGCTTAAAATTCAGAGCAAGCATTAGGTTGTGCAGAGGACTGTTCTCACCACTCTATTCAACTCTGTGATTCAAAGAGAGATATATATATATAAACACACATATAATGCACAATAGAACAATGCAGAATGTTGATGGTGGAGTTAGCGTTAAATAAACAAACATTCCAATGTTAGAATTTGTCTAGTCAGTAAAATAACTGAAAAAATAGCTTATGTTGTTTAGTGCAAGGGAAGCCAGTCCTAGAAAGCACCAAGGAGTCTTTAGGTGACAATGACTCAAAACTCCTATAACACAGGATCATCTTCAGGCATAAAAAGTGGTTCTCTCACGTGAAACTACCTCACTTAAAAATACAGAATTAAACAAAGCTGTTGTGTTTAGCTGGTGACCTCCCAGAGGTGAGGCTGAAACTGAGAATCATAGAATGGTTCGACTTGGAAAGGACCTTAAAGATCATCTCGTTCTAACACCCCTGCCCTGGGCAGGGACACCTCCCACCACACCAGGTTCCTCCAAGCCCCCTCCAACCTGGCCTTGAACCCCTCCAGGGATGGGGCAGCCACAGCTTCTCTGGGCAACCAGGCTCTCACCACCCTTCTCAGAGAAGGGTAGGAAATAATCACCATTATCGCACTTTTCCTTACAAACCCCTCGCACCACACACCAAGGAGATACAGGTGTGCAAGCACTAAATACTTCAGCGCAGGGTTTCTTTTCTAACTAGCACTTAGCTTGCTCGTCGACACCCTGCCCTTTAATTAGCAGGTTTTAATACGATTTTAAGGTGCTTTCCAGGAGGCCGGCCCCGCCGCCGCTCCTCTCCACAAGCGCAAGGCAGGCTCTACCCGACAGGCCGGCATCTGAGGGAAGGCTAGAAGGTGTTCAACACTCACCCTAATCCGTTCGGGTTTACTTACAAGAAAAGACATGGAATCCGCCTTTTTGTGTTACCGCACGCAGCTCGTGAAAGGACGGGCAACCTGCAGGCACAACAGCGGGTCACCTCCTCACGCCCCGAGCCCCGCACCGGCCAGCGCTCACCCGGGGTCCGGCAGCCCCAGGCCGGGAGCGCCCTACCGGAGCGGGGGCGACCGGTAAGAACGGCCCGGGGCCCGCGAGGCAGCGCCACACACCACCACCCCCCCCCTCGCACCGGGCCCCTTACCCGTTCCTCAGGCTGCGGCCGCCGCTCACCGGCAGGAGACGCTGCGCGTGTGACGCAAGCACGCCCCCCACGTGATGCGGCTCGCTCGCCGGTCGCGCGCGTGACGTCAGCTCGGAAGCTCCCGCCCGCTGGAGCGGCGGGAAGCGGCCGGCGCCATGTTGGTTCCCTCAGAGAGCGGCCGAGGACTAGCCCCAGCCGCCGGCCCTCGGTGCTGCTGCGGCGCCTGCGCGGCTCCGGCCTCAAAGGAAGGGGGCAAATCCTCCATCTCCCCCCACCCTTCCTCCAGGAGAAGTCTTCCTCCAGCTACGGGCCTTCTGCCAGCAACCACCACCCTCAGGGAGCAGGTCCCAGGTGAAAAGAGTCAACACCCACCACTACCACATGTATAAAACCTACACTCAGGACAAACACGGCTTCGAGATTCTACTAGATGAAAGGAAAACGGAGTCCAGCCAAGTAAAGTAGGCAGGTGGAGTGTTTCAATTATATTTTACTCTTCATTAGATTGTTCATTTGATTGTTCATATTACAAAATTAGCTGCCATGGCCCACAAANGCTTTCAAATAACTTTGTGAAACAATACCGTATTAATCTTTAAAGCTAAATAGTGCTAAAATTTCACATAATCTACATTAGTTTTGGTTTTAAATAATTTTACCAACCATTATAAAATTAATATATTTGCATGTATCAGATTACAGACATTTGCATTTAAATCAGTGTGAATTACCCCATGCTGGAACAAGAAGTTTAAGCAGTTGCTGTTTCAACAGCAGCTCATTCTTATTGCCTCAGAATAAAAGTTTGCACAAAGTATTGAACAAGAAAATGCATGACATTGTTTCCCCACAAAACTGTTAAAAGTCTGTTACAAGCAACAATAAAACGCCTTCAAGACAGGAAGCATTTATAAAATGCAGAGCGTTCTCAGCGAAGTGCTTGCACGGGGGCATTCACTTCATTCTCCCCATTTATATTCAAAAACCTGAAGTGATCATTTACCAGATGAAGAGGATAGGTGTCCTCTGAAACGTTTTTACTTGCTCGGGGAAATTGGCAATTACAGATACCTTACTGGATCTGGCTTCTGGCTAAAGGGAACTACGCAGCAGCTGCTGAGATCAGGAGAAAAGTTTTCGAGGCAAACTTGTACAGTTAAAAAATATTCAAGGAAAGCTAGTTGAAGCTGCTAACTCACCATGCACTCACTCCTGAAAAAACACCACGCTGACACTACAGACTTCACATTGTATTAAGCTTGCAGCATTCAAAACCACAAGTAGGAAACTGTTCATGTATTCCATTCCCTTGTTTCTAACCCATCTATGTTTTACACTTATGCCAATCATGCTCACAAGTGACCTAATACTGTTTCAGTCCCTTGTTTGTAAAAAAAGAAAATAAAAATAACTTCTGTTCTACTGGGCTGAAATCCCTGAAGAATCCATACTGTGTATGGAAGGCTCTTAAGTTTTGTGCCTTTACAAGCTTGATGCAAATAAATGCACAGTAAATGTTTATTGTGCAGTTTTTCTCCCCTTAAGTTTTCCCCATTTCCCTCCCAATAACTAAAACCAAAGTTTAAAACCAAAGCATGAATATGTTACCAGCACACGTGGACAGGTTTACAATCTTCTGGTTTTAAAGAACAAATGACAAAGAGCATTCAAGAATATTGCAAATTATTTTTTTTAACAGACAAGTAGCAAAAATTTGTACCACCTGGAATAAAACTGCCCAGACAAAGCTCTCTACACACACCTGCATGTTGCTGTAATATTTAAATAAGTTACACCAATGCAAAGAACATTTCTCTTAATGGCTACTAGTGTTGAAAGAACTGTAGATTATGGAGTTAAGTAGGTCTTTGTACCCTGTGAATTGAAATTCTGCAGGTGGCACCGAGACACTTTTCACAACGGAGTCACATTGCTTTCACTTTGATTTGCTTCATCTTCATCTGCTTCTTCTCAAGTTTCTTCTGCTCGCGCCGCAAAGCAGCTTCCTGGAAGCAAGGACATAGAGATCTGAATGAATATCGGTGAGCTCCTCAAAGAGCAACTTCATTTCAAGAAGAGCCAAACAAAAAAAGACCTCCAGTACTTGGGTTCACATCTCTAACCACAGGAGATGGCTCCTGTGCCATGGGAGCCTTGGCACGCTTCAAAATACCCTGACATTCGTCTGCCTACCAGCAAATAAGAAATCAAAGTTGGCCATTGCTGATATACCTACAGGCAGCCCGAGGGATATCATAGGAGAAATTTGGCAGTAGCTTGTAAGAATCTGAAAATCCACCTCACCTCCAGCCGACGCTGTTTCTCAGGATCCTCTTCGTTCATGATTCGCTCCTTCTCTGCCCGTTTTTTCTCTTCTCGGCGGGACTGGGCAGCCTCCTGTCTTTGCACGTGAGTCAGTTTAAGGAAGTTCTCTTCCACACGAGCCCTGTTCTTATCTGCTTTTTGTTTACCCTTTTCACAGAGAAAAGCAAAAGCAGTTAATACAGATTCCCTATGAGCAGTATCTCTGGTAGCTGTATCAGAAACATAAGGCTCCCAATCTTAAAATTAAGGATCTCGTGGCAATGGTTGTGATTTCATACAATATTCAGAAGACAGAAAAAAATATACCCTACTTACTTCTCTGTTCAGACGGAACTTCTTTGCTTTGTCAATACAGTAGATAACCATGCTCATCAAAGGCAGCAAAGACTCCATGTCCTTTGGGGAAGTGTTGCCTGAACCAGGCACTGAAAAAAAGAGTTTCTTGTTAATTCAGAGAAGTTGGCAGGATTTTTCTACTTGCTATAACGCTCTTTCCTTATTGCTCACACCATTCATGAAAGACAGACGTTCTTATCCTCCTCTTTAGGAAGGACATAACTAACTAAAGGAGGTGTTTAGCTTTGGAGATCGCATTTAGATTCTTCACACAGTGACAGGCACATTTCCCACACAAATCTAAGGGGTTGAATTCAGGCTCTGACATTAACTTCACCTGGAGCTACGGCCTGGAATTTTGAAGAGAACTATGGGCCTTTTCTCAAATAAGAGTCCCAACAGGTTGTTTTTCTTCCAAAATAGGGTTAACCAAGTAATTCTGTGCAAACTCACACAGCAAAAAGTGTGGCTTAAACCCCAGCCATCTTCCAATGGAGCCCTATTACAACCCCCAGTAGAGATAAGAGTGAACTAAGGTCAGTAATAGCAAGACTGGGTATCCTATTATCATGACGATACGCCGTCCAGTCCCCAGTGTTATTACTGCCTTGCCTTCTGTTTCCTGGTTAATCAATGAGCCTGTTACCTGAAGTCATTCATCATACACCGTCTTCCATAGACGACAGAACTTGAGCACGTGACTTGCACAAATAAAGCACAACACTCCCCCAGATACATATATACACCTACACCAGTTCTCTTACCATTAAATGTAAACAAAAGTGTCTTTTTAGTTTCGGGCAGTTTTGTAAGCTGACCCTCCCTGGTAGGAAAGAAAAAAAGAGACTGGAATGAGTGAAGAAAAATACAGACATACAAAATACCTAACATTGTTACGGAAAACCTCATTAAGAGCCAAGAGACACTTGCAAACTACTTGAATAAAATAAACAAGATTAAAAGGCTGGCTGTAACCCAGATTAAAGTTTCAAAGTATTCAGATTCCTGAAGTGTTTTACTCAAAAGCATACAATGAAAGGCATTAATGTAAATACTAATGGCACCATTCAGTTCGATTGTCAGAGCTCACCTGAGCTCCGGCATCTGAGCCCTAAGGCAACCTGGATATTTTTTATGACATGCAGTTTTACATATGCCCTGTTGGTTATACTACTACAGATCTTCTATAAATATGTTAGAAAAAAAAAATTCTAAAACGTTCTAAGAAATTCAAGTCTTCACTGCGTCAAACCCCACAATATTCTAATGTAAGAAAGTCAGACCCACATTTCACAGATCCTCCAAAGCCTAGCGATTTCAGTACAAGGTGCACATACTGCCATCTTATAATTAAATCAAAGTATGTTCCTTTTTTTTTTGAAGGACACTTTCAAGTTTTTATATGGATCATTTATTTATATGCCTGTGAGCATAATATACCCTTGCAAAAGCCTACACGGTAATTCAGAGACGATAAATCACCCACCACTTGGCAATTCTGAAGCAGCAGCTAAAAGCACCTCAAGACTAGGAGGCTTAGAGAAACAGAAGAGATACTGCATCTGTGCATTTCTGAAGCACAGCTGAGAGACCCTGAACGGAAGTACCCAAGAGATGGACTCAACAGCAGAATGTTGAATTCAGTCAGGGAGGAGCAAGCAACCTTGATGTTTTAGGTTTGGGGGTTCTGGTTGGGGTTTTTTTAACACTGCGGATTTTTCTTAAACCTAGTTCTCAATGCATTCAAATAGCAACTGAGTTAATCTGCGAGTCCTCCTCCTGCAGCGTTATTTCTTGGCCCTTAAACTCTAACACGCCGTGTAGCTTTAGTGGGATTACTCAGTCAGTTACCATGCAGCTAGGTACATTGTGGCTGCCAGGTGTGTTATCTGAAATGTGTAGCTGCCCAAACTACAGTGTAACCAGCACACAAAAATTAAATATTAAGGCAATACAACACCTTGATCTTCTACATTAATGAAGCATTTGGAAGCACTGGGAGTGTATTTATTCACCTGTTTCACCTTTGCTCCCCATTTCTCTTTGCGTGCATTCCAGCAGGCTTCACACTGCAAACAAGTTTGTCAGCCTCTATTTTGCTTAGTGTTACAATAGCTACCAGGAGGTTTATACGTACTCTTGCATAAGTTTTGGACCGGAGAACTGGTCCGAGAATTGGACGGACTCAATCTTGTCAGCATAGTGCGTGAGGAAATGTATCATCTAAAAGAGAAACTGGGGTTAGTTTTTCCCAACACCAATCCCACCTGCAGCCTACCCACTCCATTGGGGTTTGCCAAAGTGTCCATATATCACTCAGAAAATTGCTGTGCTCAGCTTGCCACAATGACACTGAAATTTAAACCTTTTTTTTTTTTACCTTGTGCTAGAAGGTGGAATGTGTGAAATTAACATGAGCAACTCAGATACTAGATATATAATGCTCATTTGGGATTTTCCAATCCATTTGATAACCTGTCAACTTTGAAGACCTGCAGACACACCATCAACACCCTCCTTCGAACTGGCTGTTTAAGTTAAAACTGCTTTTCAAAGCCTGGAAGTTAAGTCTGCAGTTCGTGTTAGACTAACAGTTGCTATATAAAAGGAATAAAGACATGAGAATTACATCTTTCTTCCAGCCCTTAAACTTCCTCAGGGACTTGATTTCTCTAGATCTCACTGGGGCCATTTGGCTCTCCTGTGGTGATATTTACAGGAGATAAAGATTGGAAATTTCTTGCACAGGTTGTAAGTGTCAGGGTTACCAAGGAATATTTCTACTAATTCATTCAAAATTACCTTAGCGTCCATCATTCCCTCTGTGACCTCCCCCATCTCCGACAAGATAGCCAGCGAATCTGGAAGCCCATATTTTGCACCAGATTTAGGTTTATCGCTGCAGAACTCGCTCTGTTTCAAACAGAACAAGGGGAAAGAAATAAAAACAGACACAAGCTTGTAAGTATCTTAGCAGACTGAACTGTTCCAGCACAGTGGGACCCCTAAAAGTACCTGATAAGAAACAATAAAAATACACTAACTCAGTCACTCAGTCTGGCTGGGGACACTTCAAGCATAGCGTAAAGCATGCAGTATCAAAAGTCTTTAAATCAGTATTTCCCTTCAATAGTCACTGTTTTATATTTTTCCTTAAAGTAATTTTAATACATCTGTGCTGGAATTCTCGAAGTGGAATAAGGCATTTTGCTTACATTGTTTGTTAACAAAACAAAACCAACAGGCATCCTACCAGCCACACTTCAGCGCTGATACTTGAGACAAGTTATGAGAGAAAAGATTTCACAGAATCACAGAATGATACGGGATTGGAAGTGACCTCTGGAGATCATCCAGTCCAATCCCCTGCCAGAGCAGGTTGCACAGGAACTTGTCCAGGCAGGTTTTGAATGTCTCCAGAGATGGAGACTCCACCACCTCTCTGGGCAGCCTCTTCCAGGGCTCTGCCACCCTCACAGGAAAGAAGTTCCTCCTCATGTTTAGATGGAACTTCTTATGTTCAAGTTTGTGCCCATTTCCTCTTGTCCTTTGCAAACTACTGCATGTTATCACTGGCTTCTTTGCAAACTTCAAGGCTTGAACATATGGAAACTTTTAATTTCACATCACATAAAAGCAGATGACTTAGACCCAAACTTTCCACATCACATATTACTAATTAAGTTTACTTTTCAATCCTTGAAAAAGTCATTTGTGCAAATTACATGAACTGACACTCGTGTGTATCCTGACAATATACTTCAATCTCCTCCTAAACGAATGATAAACCATTTCCATTATATGAAAATGTCTTTTCTCCACACATGAATTCCAACAGGTCTGTCACAAGTTTTCAGCTGTTCCCAAGGAAATATGCAATCTACAGGGTAGAGGTTCTTATAGCCTATTATTTATCACGTTAGCATTCCCAATGTGAACATACATACCAGGTCCTGCATCTCCTTCTGAAGTCGCACCAGTGCTTTTCGCGTTCCAACAGCAAACACATATGTGTCCATATCTTCATCATTCATAGTAACTTTTATTTGCTGTGGGACAGAGCGTTATTAGCTGTTATTATCAGATTTATATGATGTACTCTGCCTTCAGACTACTTGCCAAATGGAGACCTGTATCTTCTGTGATTTGAATGTTTGTCTGACACTTTGATTCATAAGAACAAAAACTAAGCGAGGCCGTACACAGCTAAGGTAAAGGTTGTTGATTTAAATTATAGCTACATGGAAAGAATATTCACAGTGCACACAGCCACTGGTCTTCCAAAATGTAACCTCTCTTGGCATTTATGCAGTTAAAGATTCCCCTCATCTTCAAGAGCAAGGGGTGAGGAAAAAGTAACATTACAGGATATAATATCCAGGTCAGTATACTCATTAAGCAGCTCTGCTTAGGCAGAGTGAACAGACAGAAGAACAATCATTAAATATTTCAGATCATAAAACCACTTTTTATCAAGCTGAGGTCTTGAAGCATGATAAGACTGTTCACAAAACCACTCAAACAATAAAACCCACAGATAAGACAATTTCCAGTCATCAGCAGTTTGCATTTCACAGGCAGAACAGAAATACAAATGACTCTTTCAGATTGTTTCAACAGTAACTGAACTGGAAGATGTGGAATACTACAGAAAGACACCCAGGAGCTCACTGGTGTGTCCTAAGAACCATCAAAAGCAGCAGAGCAGAACCAAAGGAATGCAAGAATTTATCACAGCTAATCTAAAGGGCTGAGTACATACCACTTGGTCAGAAGCCGGCCTCATCATGCGCGCAAGAACATTCAGTAGGTCTTGTCTCTTGAGAAACTGAAAACACAAGTTTGTAAACACAGAAAAAGATAGCTGAATATACCTAGAGTGTAGCACTTCGTTGGCTTATAGCAGCGGGGCTCAAGGAAAAACAGGACAGTTATAAGTAGGTATTTTTCATAGAATAATTTAACTTTGAGGGACCCTTTGGAAGCCACCTATACAGCTCAGAAGCAGCCCTACTTTCTGCATTCAAAGAATTTCTCAGGGCCTTGTTCCCTCAAGTTAGGAGCTGAACCAACATGTGGGACTGCTCCATCCCAGATGCAGAACTTTATGTTTGTCTTTGTTGTATGTCTTTGGAATTCCTGTTGGTCCATTCCTCCAACACACTAACGTCTTTCTAAACAGCACTTGAGCTCTTCAGCCTACAGTTACCTCTCTTTATTCTGGTTTCTATAGTCTTTCTGTAAGCATTCACTCTTATCTACTTTGGCGGGCAGAAGGCAGGCCTGTATGGATCTTTAGTCCAACCAGTCTTCCCTTTACGTGTGCATATTCAGAACCCTGTATCCCAACACGAGCAAAAGATTCAAGCCAGGACTCCAGGTTGCTTACAGTGGAATGGAAAAGCTTCTAGAACCCAAAAAACAGGTAAACAGTACTACAAACTCACTCTTCTGTACCTTTAGTTGGATGAGCATTCCTTCACAGCACACCCTTCCAGAGCACCACAAGTTATAGATGTGTTCGTTTTCTTGATTTAGTTTCCCAGTGCTTGTAGCTTCTTTATTAGTGCCATCGTCCCCTGAAGAAAAGAAACAGTGAAAGAGAACTGCAAGCTCAAAGTCACGAATTTAAAGACCGGAGTTCATCAGCAGGTTTAGAGCTCAGCTGTTGGTGGATTACTTCAGTATCACTGTGATGTTTCTGAATAACTTATACTACAACACCATAATCTAATTTCAGCACTGGAAGACTGGCATGCTATCTGTCTACACGCAGAGTTGTCATTAGTGCTATCGTGCATCTGCACAGAAAAGGTTACTCGTCTCTATAGCCTATATGCTGGTCTAAAATCAGATTTATTCATATAAACTAAAAACAGATCCCACTCATTATGGAACTCACCGACAAGAGCAAAGTTACTTTCTAGCAGCTCCCTGTGAGTATTGAACCACGCATGAGCGAGGCGGTTGTTTTTGTTCTTCCCGATGATGTAATTCATGATGTAAGCAAGAAGACCTGTTACCATCAGGATCTCCATGTAGTAACTCTCCCAGCTGTTTTGAAGGTGAGCAGGGACCTACGGTCAGTGAATGGAAACTGCATTTTAGATATTGAATGAGAAGATTCCATACACACAAACAATTTGGAAAACACAGAGTACTGAAGAAGCTTCATCCCAAACACAGCAATAAGCTTCACAAAGGCAACAGGACAGACTAAGCTGACATAATGCATTTGGCAACACCAGGACACAGTAATCACACAGGAAACAACAGATAACAGCATTCCCAAAATACCTGGCTAATACAAACAAAATACTTCTCTCTTCCAAGAGAGCCTGTGCTAACACGCATCCCTCACAGTAATCAACAGCCCAGCATTTCAACCCACAGATTATTTGAGCTTGATGCCCTGCCCATCACAGCATTATCTGATCATCATCTAACTTCTGTTGAAATCTAAAATAATACCCAATCACCAGGAGCATTTTCAGGATGCCACCAAGAGCCACAGACCACGGGGGAAGCAGGGAAGCCTGCCTGACCTTGCCATCTTCAGAGAGTAATTAGCTGTTCCGCTATCACTGTATCGCCCTTCGGTCACAAAAGTACCCAAATCTTAAATTTTCACTACCCAGGTCAGACATAATACTTAAAAAGAGATCTTAGGGATAATAAAAATGCAGGGCTCAAACACCTGATCATTCTGTAAAAGACTCTTGGGAGGCAACAAGAAGGTGATACAGGGTGGGCAAAGAGATTAATGACTCTGGTGGTTTTTTGAAGCCAATTTCTAACATGAGACTTTACCCATAGACAAGCTATTGTCAGCATATCATCGTTGCAACTTCTTTATGCGTTAACAAAGTATCCAGACATTCTGGGATGTATGTTTTTTCTCTAAATTAAACAAGGTCATCACTCAAGCTCCTCCGCTTCTCCCCCATAGTCATATGGGTAAAAGAAGCTACATCAGAAAATGCTTTGGTCAAAACTATGTTTCAGAAGGTCGGGTTTAATGAAGAATTTCCTGATCTATATTCCAATTAACATTCTCAGTTTGAATACAGAATACAGTTTTGAGTGGCTTAAAATAGAGATCAACCTGCCCTGGAAGTTTTACTTCAGGAGTTGCTACTTAGATAGCTTAAACCAATGCAAACAAGCATGAGTTGGGAGCTGGCACACCCAGATCACATTCTGCTGCTACCCTGTTGCACTACTGCAGGCATTTCTTGTCTCCATACTTCTTCCCGTTTCTGCTATTTGAATTAACAAGAGACAGTGCAAATTCCTTCAGACAAATTCTCTTTTATGTGTGTATTTATACACCAATGTCATCATTGACATACTGTCTTAAAAAAAAAAAAGTGATGAAACACCAAATACAAAGAGGATCAACATTTATACCTACGTTAACTATTGTTATGGGGTCTTTATTTTTGCTAGGAGATGCGTCTGGTTTCTCTTCATAGCCTTCAAACTCCTCATCATCGTATGGTTCACTCTCAGTATCACCTTCCTAAAGGACAAAATCACAAATAGCATGAAAATCCAAAGCCCAGTAAATAAAATCCAAAACAAGTGAGAAAGTAAGGTGTAGAGATACTATTAGGAAACACATAGAGGAAGGAAATGAGGTATTACCTGTGCATCTGCATCATCAAAGTCTTCCTGATTCTCATCCTGACCTTCAAGCTCTACAGTGGCTTCTTCTTCATCATCTTCTGTAGTGATGACCCTCTGAGGAGACTCTGTGACTGCATCTTCATTAACATCTTCAAATTCAGCAAAGTCATTGTCATCGTATTCCATAATGTCATCCCCATCCTCAAACTCATCATACTTCGCCAAAGAAAAACTCCATGGGATAAACAGGATGGCAATAAAAATATATAAATTCCTCATTTTCACTGAAAAAAAAATAAATTAAAATTATCAAACATTGCAAAAAATCCTTATCAATTCTGCTACGTCACACCTCCAGTAACACAAAACTTCCATGAAAAACTTAAAAACACTATTGGGATCAGACCAGAGAGAGGAACAAACCCCTGCCTCATCTTGCTGACTTCCGTACAAAGAAATTGAATACTTTTACAAGAAAAAAACAATAACTTTGAGGCTGAGGTTCTAGACTCTTTCTTGCAGCAGGAACAGCAAGTTCACACCCGGCCAAGCTGTTCTGATGAGCGAGCTCTGGAAGCGGAGACATTCCTCTATAAAACCAACTCTCCAACAGCATCTCTGAGGCAGGCATCATTGCCAACTCATTTCAGAGACCACACACTGTGCCTACAGTTGTAATTAGTTAGCAATTAGGCACAGTCAGCTCAATGAAGGTGTAACAACAGCAGTAAGTCTTAAAACGTGCCTAATTCCTTTACTTTAAGCAGCTCCGATAGCCTCTGCTGGTTTAGAAGTGAATTTCTAGACTGCAGAATCGGGTCTTACAGCATCCCAGTGCTATTTCTCTTCAGAGATAGAGACCTTTGGTTGTAAACTCTACAAAAAAAAAAAAGCAGGAAGAGGATGGATATCACACCAGTCCCCAAACCAGGAGAGTAAACCGGGGCTCAGGAAACTGAAGCTCTCTCTGCCCACCTGCCAGAAACCTGCAGGGAGTTTGTCACTTCATCTTTTTCTGCCCTCAGCTTTCCATGTCTTTCCTGCTGGAGCTCAAAACAGTCCCAGTCTCCCACTCAGACCGGGAATTACAAGTTACCGAGGTCCAAACTAAGATCCTAAGAAGGCTGTAACAACCCCGCTCCTGCGTTTCCTAAGCGGCTCCGGAGGATCAGCTGCATCACACCTTGGCAAAGGGACTCATCTGACTCCCTCCTGCCACCACATCCGAGTGGGAACTCGAATGTTAATGAGATCCTTCTCTTACAAACTTGAAATAGAAATAATTTGTTTCTAAATTAGAGCAGCGCTCCTCCGAGCACCACACGCAGGGAACCCACCGCTATGGATAACGAGGCTGGCTAAAATAAGCGCCTTTGTCAAAGGCTTCTCATTCCAGCGAAAACCTGAACGGAGCACATTCCCAGAGACATTAAAGGAGATGGGAAGCACAGCCAGGCAGAGCCCAGGAATTCAGCGCATGGGTTGGGCACATCACAGGTTTCTGTGAATTTTAACAGAAGAAGAAAACACTATTTCTATATTGACAGAATTTGCATTCAGAGGTTAAGTTTAGAACAACGTGGCCACCTGCTCGAGCAAACCCCCAGGAGTTCCACACTAAGAATTTCGAGACTATTTGAGCGTATCCAGTTCCAACGGAACCTACAGCTCCATCGAGCCTTCTGCAGCCCTGGGGTGAAAACCGGGACACGCTCCCGACTCCGCCACAGGGCACAGGGTTCCCGGTACAAACAGCCCCGCGAACACGCTCTGCCGGGTCCTTCACGATCCACCGCCCGCCCCGGACCGACCCACCGACCCCCGCACAGCCCAGAGGGACGGGAGCGGCGCCGGGTCCCAACCCGATTCCCGCCCCCCCCGCTCCCGGTACCCGCTCCTTCCAGGGACACAAGGTCAAGGTTAGACCGGTTGAAATTAGCTCTTTCTTCCGCCCCCCACA